>JASANA010001677.1:0-23867 GCA_030248095.1 Ptycholaimellus sp. GST1_10 | reverse complement strand
AACAAGTATATGGCGCAAAGCGCAATAGGTGACCGCGGAGCGCATCCTTTATATGATCCTTTTAACTCAAAAATCAAGTATGTGGTTTCTCAACCAAATTCAAAAGTAAGCACAGATTTAGAATCGACATATAAGACTAGTGAACAAAAAAATCAAGTCTTCTGTGCAATTCTCAAGACTTCAGGTACTACAGTGTAAAAACCGCATATTGCAATTTTCCAACTTTTTACCCTGAAAAGTAATGTTTAAATGCTTTGGGACCAGTTCCACCCCTCGAGATCTTCCTAAAATGTTATTACCTTTCAGCAAAAAAAAAATTTGTCCTAATCCGTTGAGAATACGCTATTTCTCAACATACCCCATTTTTCAAACTTTCTACCCAAAAAGTAATGTTTCAAATGCCCCGGAACAGCTCCACCCCTCTAGATCTTCCTAAAATGTTATTACCTTTCAGCAAAAAAAAGTTTGTCCAAATCCGTTGAGAATCCGCCATTTCTCAACATGCCCCATTTTTCAATTTCTACCCACAAAGTATGTTTTGTGGGTTTGTTCCTCGATTTCCTAAATTTTATTCCTTTCAGGGAAAAAAAGTTTGTAATCCGTTAAGAATTGAGCCTTTTCCAGCATACCCAATTTTCAACAGTTCTACCCAAAAAAAGTAATGTTTCAAATGCTCGGAAACCGGTTCCACCTCCTCAAGATCTTCCTAAAATAGCATTACCTTTCAGGGAAAAAAAAGTTTATCAAAATCCGTTGAGAATTCGCCATTTCTCAACATGCCCCATTTTTCAATCTTTCTACCCACAAAAGTAATGTTTCAAATGCTCGGGGACTTGTTCCACCCATCCAGATCTCCCTAAAATTTTATTACCTTTTCAGGGAAAAAAAGTTTGTCCAAATCTGTTTAGAATTCAGCCTTTTCCAGCATACCCAAATATTCAACATTTCTACCCAAAAAAGTAATGTTTTTCAAATGCTCGGAAACCGGTTCCACCCCTCCAGATCTTCCTAAAATTTTATTACCTTTCAGGGAAAATAATGGTTGTCAAAATCCGTTGTGAATTGTGCCTTTTACAGCATACCCAAAGTTTCAACATTTCTACCCAAAAAAAAGTAATGTTTCAAATGCTCGGAAACCGGTTCCACCCCTCCAGATCTTCCTAAAATAGCATTACCTTTCAGGGAAAAAAAAGTTTGTCAAAATCCGTTGAGAATTCGCCATTTCTCAACATGCCCCATTTTTCAATCTTTCTACCCACAAAAGTAATGTTTCAAATGCTCGGGGACTTGTTCCACCCATCCAGATCTCCCTAAAATTTTATTACCTTTCAGGGAAAAAAAAGTTTGTCCAAATCCGTTGAGAATTGAGCCTTTTCCAGCATACCCAAATATTCAACATTTCTACCCAAAAAAGTAATGTTTCAAATGCTCGGAAACCGGTTCCACCCCTCCAGATCTTCCTAAAATTTTATTACCTTTCAGGGAAAAAAAAGTTTGTCAAAATCCGTTGAGAATTGAGCCTTTTCCAGCATACCCAAATTTTCAACATTTCTACCCAAAAAAGTAATGTTTCAAATGCTCGGAAACCGGTTCCACCCCTCCAGATCTTTCTAAAATAGCATTACCTTTCAGGAAAAAAAAAAGTTTGTCCAAATCCGTTGAGAATTCGCCCAGGGCCAGCATTTCCAGAAATATATACATATATATACCTGAGGACAAAAGTTGAGTAACCTCTATAGACCGCGGAGCGGCCCTTCGGGCCGCGCCGCGGTCCAAAATCAATTTTCAAATTCAAAAATTGAAAATTGCCAAAAACAAATAAAAATATAAAAATCAATTTTCTAATGGTGAAAATTACCAAAAACAGAAACAAAATGAAATGCAATTATCAATAAATTATTGATTTTTGCCCAAAAACATGAGCCCCTGGTACAGGCTCCATAATTAGGGAACAAATAAGTGACCTCACACCAAATTAAAATTGTGCACATTAGAATGAACAAACATTGGGATAAAACAGGAAATTCAGACCAAGCTAAGTCCCCACAAGCTATGATGTACGTGATGTAGCAGTACCGGCGCCATGAACTTGAGCTAAGTCCACGCAGGAAATCAGACCATAACAGGAAAACATCAGAGGAATACACGAACAAATTGTGCACGGAATGAACTTACGTGGTGCGTGAATGACGAAGAGGTCAACCAAAATGAAATCACGCTACATCGCATGCCTCCATCAATACTGGGTATGCGAGGGAACCATGATTAAATCAAGGTGACAAGGAAGGCGGAGAATGAAGCAAGAGAGTGAAGCGAAGCAAAGAAGTGAGGCTGCCATGACGTATTTGGAAGAAGGTGCCCGCCAAAAGAATAGGTGGGGATCCTTCCACCAAATAGGCCAGGAAAGCGTGAAGGCAAAGAAAGATGAAGGCTGCGAAGAAGGGGGTGAAAGAAGCGTAAGCAGCGCCAGTATGCTTCCAACAGAATACCCGGAAGGCCATACATGACTCAGCTTAGGCCAAATCAAACGACTCCATGAAAAGGGCGGCACTTACCAACGCCAGAAGAGGAGGCCTCTCCCTGAGGAGGGTGCCCAGTTGCGGAGCGCCGGGGAAAACGGTAGCTCCACAACAAAGCGACCTCTAAGGGGGTGAACAGCCAAATAGGTCAGGGCGCTCTTTCTCAACACTCGCTCCAAATCCACAAGAGGAGGAAAGGGACTTACCGAAAGCCAAGGAGCTAAAGCCCCCTTGAGGGGCAAGAAGTAGCTTCAGCGTGGGTATGGGCTGAAAATTACTCCCTGGCCCAAAAGGAGAGCTTTGACAGCTAGCGGCTAAGAGAGAGGAGTTCAACCAGCAGAAGCAGAAATAACAGGTTAAGGGAGGGGAAACAGTACTTACCCGTGAAGCAAAGCAGGGAGGGCGAATGCTCATGGCCACGGCTGAAGGCCATGAGAGGATACAGGCCGCCTGAGCGGGGCCCAGGAAGGGGGAAAGAAAGGGGGGAGGGGCGGGGGCAGCCCTTGGGCCGTCAGGATTCGTTGAGAGCAGGAGAAGGCTCAAACGAAAACGGGCAGCTAAAGGGCCCCCCCCCAGAGGCCCAAGTGCGCAAAGAAGGGGCCACTAAAGGAAGCGGCGTTCCGAGGGGGGGCTGTAGGAGGCGGCTGGTCAAACAGTTGCAATTGATGATGAAAAATGCAAACAGAAGAGTAAGGGAATTCAAATAGGATTCTTCTCAGAGCGGCCTCACACCCCTCTCACCCATTTGCTCTCCCCGCCCCCCAGCCTCGGCCCCACACCAACCCCTCCCCACACCCCGCCCCCGGGGGACCGAGAAAAAGGGCAAAAGGAGGGGCAGGCAGGGGAGGATGGCCGTGTAAAGCGCAAGAAGGGAAAAAGGGCAGGGGAGGGGGAGAAAAAGAGAGATAACAGGGAGGGGAGGCTGGCACCAGCCAGCCGTGCCAGCCCCACACTCAAATCGCTGGGAAAGAAAGAGAGCCGAAGCCACTCTGCCCCCCCCCTCCCCCGCACCCCGCAAATCTCCCACATCCACAATAGGCCCCACACCCCAAGCCGGGTCTCCCGCTGAGTCGCCGCAAGACTTATGCCAATGAGCACACACAAAAAAGAGGGGCGTACCAGAGATAGGCGAGGTGAGGAGCGAAGATAAAGCCTCCCATTGGCACCAACCAGGGGGATCAGTTTCTGGAGGAGAGTGAGAAAAGCCAATCACCCAGATTGTGCCAAGGGGAGGGGAGGTTGTAAAGTCGTCCAAAGGGAGAGAATGGGGGAAAAAGGGGGGCGAGGAGAGGCCACTTACCAGGGCGAACGGGAAGTTAAAAACCCCTGCACTGCCTAAATTTTCCCCCCGCTCACTCAGGACCAAAAGGCCCCTCATCTCTGGAGGCGGATGCAAGTGCGCAAAGCGGCCTTACTCAAAGGGGTGAGGGGCCACCACCGTCTCTAAAGCAGGCTAGTAAGCCCCTCCCCAATTCCTTACAGACCCATAGTGTTGAAGAAAAATACTTACCACTCCCCGGAGAGAAGCAAATCCTCCAGGTAGGAGCAGCTCCTCAATTGGCAGAAGCGGCCAAATTGACGAGGCTGGTCCTAACAGGGGGAGAGGCATGCGGGAGCAGTGGGGGACACAATAGCGGAGGAGAGGAAACTTGGAAGGGGAGACAGTAGAGAGGTGACAAGGGGGGAGGGGGAAGTACTTACCAGAGTGGCCGCAAGAGGCCTCCCCCTGTCCAATAGAACCAGGTCATTTTGAAGACAGACGCTCAAAAATGCACCCCGCTCTATCACCAGGGGAGAGGAGAAGGAAGCCTCAGTGGGGCACACTCACCCGTAGATCAGAGAGACTGACTCTGCGGGGGCCCTGAGGACAGTGCAGGGAGGCAGGATAGCGCTCCCTTCACAGCACTCAGGGAACGGGCAGTGCCAAGAGGAGGCGTAGAGAGGGGCAAGGGGAAGGAATGAAGAGGGGTAGAAAAGTGGGCTGCTGGAGGTGGGGGAATGACCAGCACATCTGCAAGCCCTGACATGCCTTTCTCCACCCCTCCGCCCAAACGAACACATTCAAACGGGGTCTCACCTCCACCCCCTTTCCCACCCCCCTCCCACCAGCCTTGAGGAGGAAAAACAGACCTGGTGAGGATTGAAGAGAAAAGGGGGGGGGGCCGCGCGTCCAGCACTAGAAAAAGCCCCAAAAATCTCAAACCCGCTTCATTCCCCCCAGCTTAAATAAGCGGCGCAAACAAGGCTGGCCGTGGGTCGGAGAAAGTCCCACTGAGAGGATTCTAAAACACTCTGTACGAACAGCCAGCTTCTGCTCCCTCCCAGGCCATCTCAAAAGCCTTCTAGCTGAATGCCAGCAGTCCGCCCCCTACTTTAGTCTCCCAAAGTTAGCCAGGAAGAACTGGGCATTGTTGTGACAGCAGTGCTGCAAAGCTTTCGCAGTCTCGCCTGGCTTCACATCCAAGTACCCATCAGCCCAGCTTTGCCTTTGTCAGTAAAAAGGCAACGGCAATCCTTTCTCTACGGAATTCTTAGTGCATACTGATGGGCAGAAAGTTAGGACAAGGCTGCGAAAACGTGGCCAGTACGGGAGCAAAAACGGACAAATTCGCCACCGCTCCTCCCCGCCGCTCCTCCCCGCCGCTCCTCCCCTCCAGTGCAGGGGAGTAGGCAAGGCTTCTGGGCATGGCCTCACCCCTTTTTATCACAAAGACAAAGGCCATCCCAAAAACTTAGGCCAACCTGGCGGAGTGCAAAAGAGGGGGCCAGACCGGGCCGGCAGTGGATCCAGGGCAGGGCGGGGGAGATTGCCGAGTGGGTGGCCCGGCCATTGAGCAAACCCCCGGGGATCCCTCATAGACACCTGCCCAAAGGCGCCTCAATGACCGAAGCCCACGCCCATCCTGCCGAAGCAGTCTTACTGGGCTCCCCCTTTGCGGGGCAAGGGCCCTGGAATCCGAGGTCTGAAACCCCCAAAGGAGGCAGGCCAGAGGCTGTACTTATAGAACATCAGAACTGTGAAACATCAGAAGACGCCAAGTCTCCACTCGTCCCGCAAGGCAGCAAACTGCGCAGAGGGTGGAAAGCGAGGAGAGAGGGGCAGAGTAGGAAGGGGACAAAAAGCCCCCCAGCAGCCCACAATTCCTCCCCCCAATAAAAACTCCGCCTTCACCCTCTTTACTCCTCCGTGTAACTCCGGATTGTCACAAAAACTCCTGAGAGAGTGGCAGACTGAGTTCAGTAGAATTGGTAGTAAATCTACAGACACTCAGTCTGGCCTCCCACTCAGGAGAGGAACTGGAAGAGCGGAGGCAGGTGGAAGACTGGTGATGAATAATATGTGAATAAAGAGAGGTTGAAGGGGGCGCTCAGGAGAGTAGGAGCCCGGCACCTGGGAGAAGGCACTTATCCCATCATCCCTCGCTAGCGTCCGCGCTTGCGCAGGGGGCGAGGGCAAACAAAGCGCCAGGGTAGGCCCTGGAAGGGAGGATGGGAAATACGGTAGCAGGCGACCAATTACACTGCCTGCATGGCCTGGCCAATCCGCGGAAGCTGGGCCCACCTCAGGGCCTCCTTCTTTCACTCCTTTGGTTGCTTTCCTCTGCCTTGCGTTGCGTAAGAATAGAGGAAGGCAAAGACAGTCACTGGGCAAGAAAACGGCAAAGAAATCTGCAAAATATGGGCAATGGGCCCCAAAGCGAAAACGGGCCAAAGCCCCAAGAAGCCAACAAATTGAAAAATTTGAAAAATGAAGCCAACTGAGTCCTTCACCTGAGACCAACAAAAAAGCGGACAGCCTGAAGATGCAAAAGAAGTCTGGATAAAGTATTAGGAGAAGGTGAAGAGAATGTGAGGCCGGGGAGGATAAAGATGGAGCGGGGGGAGGAACTGGGAAGGGGGCAAGGGTCTTGGAGGGAAGTAGGAGATAGGCGAGCCTAAGGGAGGTGGGGACGCCACTTGGTGTGGTGGAAGGGGTTGTAGCGGGAGTCGTAGGTGATATCCAGCTTGCCCGCGTCGGGGCCCTTGAACAGGCTGGAGGGGGGCACTGGGACGACGAGTAGACAGGCTCCGCGAACAGATGCGACTGCCCCAGCCACAGCTCCTCTGGCAGACGCTGCTCCACCGTCGCCAGAGGGAGCCCCTGGCTCTTGTACTGCTTCACCATCCGTCGCCGGGCGCTGGTCTGTTCCCGGGACATGCGGGACTCCAGGGTCACGTCCTGCCCCAGTCGCAGAGCCCAATTGACTTGGTTGATGGTGCCCAGGCTGTCCCGCCTGCCCTGAGCGTTGCACACCTTCTGGTCTCCCCACGGCAGCTAGAACTCCCACCTCCCAGAATCGTTGGGATGTAGAGGCACCTCCGGCCGCAGCCCCTCCGGGAACTCCATCGGACTGCAGCCCCACAGGTCCCATTGACGATACCCAGGGCCTGTCAAGATCATCATTCACTCCACCCATCAATGGACTAGCAAGTAGAAAAGATACTTGGTGGGAGGGGGATGCGAATGGAGCCGATCTGGGGATGGAAGAAGCCATGGTCCAGCTCAAGGTTAAGGTCCAACGCCTGCTTGAAACATGGATCCCAAATGGTGGCTGAAAGGATGAAGGACTCAAGGAGGGCAAGAGGATAAGAAGAAAGCGGCCGAACCTAAGTTGATGGAGTTCAGGACGGGCCAGGAGCAGCAGCTGGGGAAGACGATGGACAGGCTGCTCAAGATGCCCTCCCGGGGCTTCTTGCCAGGGTCCACCATGCGCTCCGCCCACTCCTGCTCTGGCTCTCCTCGCTGTGCCGCCAGCAACTCAGCCTGGTCCAGGGGCTGAAGAATGGGCAGCACTGAGAGCAAGAGAAGCAGGCAATGACAGAGAAGGAATGAACGTCGGGAATGGAGATGTAGAGCCAGGGCATTGGGAGTCGGGAGCAGACGTGGGGGCGCGGCCACAACGCTGATGCCATCCACTTGAAGACGTCCGTCATCATCATCAGTCCCTAACAACCTCATACCCTCACCCTGGATGCCAGAGAAAGGGGCAAAAAGAAAAACCCCTTCACGAGTGGCGCAGGGCAGGCCCTGGAAGGGAGGGTGGAAGTGGAAGCTGAACAGCTCCCCATTCTCCAGCACCAGCGCCTCCAGGTACCACCAGTTGATCTGCCAGGACAGGCACCAGGGAGACTGGAAACAGCAAAAGCCATCTCACTCTTCTGGACTTAGCGCGGAGGAGCTAAGATATCCAGATCCATTTTTCAATGTTTTAACCAGAAAATAACACTCAAAATAGATTTCAGCAAAAACAATCTTCGAATTGGGCAACCACAGAAAACTCCATGGACGGAAAGAAAGGAGGGAACAAAGAAGAGGCCCCGACTTACGCAAGGGTAGTCAGCGTAGTGGTGGTAGAGGAGCGGCAGCATGATCACTACGCTGGCCCAGGGGTAGCGCACCTTGAGCAGAAAAACCGCCGCCATCTGCAAATCCTTTTTCCTTCTCCTTCTCTCCTCCACTCCAGGGGAGGAAAGGCACTCACAATTTGACGCAGCTCCAGCAGGACCAGAAGGGGCCCATGGGCAGTTTGCTGGTAGAGCGTCTTGACGCCGATGGCGAGGACAAACTGAACGGGCCAGATCATCTCGCTCTCCTCTCCCAACCGCTATCAAACCCATAGGGTCATGAAAAGGAAGAGAGGCGGAGGAAGGAGAGAAGGAGAACCAGTAGTCGGGTCAGATGAACTCGCAGTAGGTGCTGGTCGGCCAGATCACCAGCACCACCCCCTGCCCACACTTGGCCTCCAGCTGGTCCGGGTGAAGAGAGACCCAGGCAAGGTCACCAAATACGACCACTGCCCGCTGGGAACGATGGGCCAGGGCCCCGTAGTGCACGTGCATCTCACCCTTCCCCTTCGAGCATGACCAGGTCGCAGCGCGGGGCCTCTGACGGTCTTCATGCTCCACGATGGCATCAAAGTTCAGCTCCACTTCATGAGTCTGATCTGAGGGCTGTGGAAGGGCCATGTTTACTCTGAATGAGTAATGCAGCTGAAGGAGAAACAGAAGAGGAAGGCGAAGGAGAAAAGGGGGCATCTAGACAAAAACAGATGCGACCAAAGCTGACATGTGAGAGCCTGAGTCCGGAGGATCACGGATGGTTAGGAGGGTCACCGGAGTCTCAACGGGCCACTACATGTGCTAGAAGGAGGGGTGGAGGCTAGGGAGAAGGCAGGAAAGGAGGGAATCATGGGCAGCTGCCTTTGAGTCTCCCTCCACGCCCCAAGCTGCCCAACCACCGGTGTTCAGCACACTCAGCCAAAACACCACTGCTGCCCTCTCGGCAGCCTCATCCAAAGTATAGCCGCTTCCCTCACAGCTAAACTCCTGGCCCCCAACAGAGAGGGAGAGTTTCACGCTTAAACTCTCTGCCCCAAAGGTTGCCTACAAAAAACCAGAAAACTGAAGGGAAAAGGAGAAAGGCAAATGAGGCCTCCAGAGTGAAGGTCTGGCCAAATCGAGCTGTGGCCCGGGAGTTGAGAAGAATGAAGGCAGTGGTGGGCGGAAGAGCAGGCACAGCTGGGGCGGCAGGGGCCGCCAAAGGCAGAGAACGTGCCGCCGCGTCACTCAGCTGCTTGCCTTCAAAGGGCGGACTCCGCCCTTCCCCTCCCACCACAGATGTGTCTTGGGAAGGCGGGGAAAGGGTCTGGAAGATGGAAGAGAGTGATAAGGAAGGAGGAGCGTGCAAGCAGACCAAAGCTGGCAGTGCCGTTTGCAGAGGCGGCCCAGAAAAGGCGCCCTGTCCTCCTGATTGCTCTGAGGTTGCTCTGAGCTGCCTATTTTGGCCGTAAATTCCGTCAAATGATGCAGCTCAAAAATTCTGAGGATGCAAGAAGTAAGAAAGAAGGCAAGACATAAAGGATGAAAGACTTGGCTGAAAAGCAAGTCTAGGATGAAAGGGAGCTGCGCTAAGCAGGCGTGGGCAAGGCGACAGAGGATCACGGGATAACCGACATCCACTTCCAACTGGTTGGGGTCCAGACAGCTGCCCTGCTCGTCTACCACCAATACGCCCACTCGCTGATTGCGCAAGGCCCCATTGCTTGGCGTCACCACCAAGTTTCCCTCCATCTTCATCTTCCATTCTGGCCACATCGCTGCCATGACTCAGAACTAGCCGGGAATGAGGGAGTATGGTGAAGGCTAGGCTAAGAATAGCCAGGGAAGCAATCAAAACCTGAGCAAACAATAGCGCCTGGCTTTGGCGGAGTATGAGAGGGCGGGGCTTAGAGATAGGTGAACAAATAGAGGGCGGGAGGCCTGGATAAAAGACCACCAAAAAGGGGAGCAGAAGCAGAAAGGGGATGGAGGGAGTAATCGTCAGCTCCGCCCTACCCAATTCTGCAACCAACCACGCAGCCAACGCCAACCGCCCTCAACTCTCCAATGCCCAGTTAGCCCTCTTAGCCTTGCCACCAGACCCCATAATACCAGCGGAAGTTGACCATAGGGACATTTTCTTGCAAGCTAGTTTAGTAGGCTATCAGGAATGGCAGGGTTTTGTGGAGGTGGTGAAGGAAGCAGAGGGGAAAACGCCTTCATATGCCCAGGCACTGAGAAAGGTGGTGGGAGAAGGCTTTTTCAGAGCATGCGTCCAGACAGTGGAGGAGAGTGGGTGCATAATAATTAGGGTGACTAGAGCCCCACCAGATTCAAAACTGAGGGCTGTGTTTGCTCGGATGGGCTATGAAGGGAGGATTGTGCCCAACACCACTTTCAGAACCTGCGTTTGCCACACCAGACAAAATTTGCTCAGCTCCCTATACTTGGAGCCTGAGGTGACTTTGATCCCGGGCGATGAGTTGCACTGCATCTGCCTTCAAGAAACAGAAGCAGGAAACTGGGCCCCACAATTAATCAGGGCCCCTCCACGCTCCCACATCATAGGTGTCTTTGCAATCACTGAAGATCTCCTCCTCGCTCCAGGACCGAAAGGCGATTGGATTAGGGCCTCCAAAGCCACATTTCCCTTTTCAGTGCGATATTGCTTCACTTTCTTCACCACTAGAGTAGTGAAAACAGATGCCGGACTCTTTGAGCCGCTCACTTTATGCGGATACGCTTCCGTGGCAGAGGAGGAATGGAAGAAGGCCTGGGATTGGGGAGAGTTTCCTGAAGGCACTGGCCCAGGGCATGGAAGCATCGTTTTGCTAAGTTTGCTGGGAATCACAGAGCAACGGCTCATTTTCAAGGCAAGTGGCCAACAAAATTTGGATGAATACCATTCAAATTGGGGAGGAGAGAGAGTCCACTTATTAGAGGCTTGGAAACAGGCACCGGGCATTAAACTGAGCCAGATCAAAGAGCCCCGCAATATTTATTTTCAAAATGAGGAGCAGGCCCTGGCCACTTTGGCCAATGTGATGTACAAGGAGGTGTCGGCGGTGAAGAAGGCAGTGGGGGATTGGTGGAGGAAGAAGCCCATGGTGATGGTTCAACTGACCACCCAGCCGGAGATTGATGGCACCTTCAAAGCCTATGTCTCCAACAGCTCCAACCTGGGGGCCACTTTAGGACCTAACCCCATTTTCTTCTTATCGCTTGGGCAACAAACGCACTTCGTCCCCGTCCAGGTGCCCATACATTTTCTGCAGGACTTTGCACCTGTCAATTTATGCCCACTAGAGGGAGAAGCCAAAGCATTGAGAACAGGATTGCAAAACTTAGCTCAGGAAGGCATTGATAAGATTCAGGTGGTGGTCTTGTCTGCAACCATGCCCACTATACCGGTGATTCCCGAAACATGGGAAAAGAATTATCATTTGGCAATTTATTTTGCGAGCCAACTTTCCAGGCTACAAGCAATAATGGAGTTCACTAGTTTAGATTGGTCATTGTCCATTGACTCATGACCAGTGACTGAATCGGGCCAAGTCCTGAGTATCGGCAGCAGTTCACAGCCTCTATGTCAAGGCCACGGTCATGGGTTAGCCTAGCTTAGTCTTAGAGCAACTCCAAAATGAGCACAGAGGGAGGATGGATGACTGTGCTAGTAGATAAAGTAGATATAGATGGGCGACTGAGGTTACAAAAGGCTGGGGAATCACAGAAAACTGAAGCCGATTCTCCAGCAACTGGTTTCATTCTCCACCCACATTACACTTTGCTTTACTCTCACATGGATAGGAGAGCCAAAATACTGACGGCGCTGAGAGTCCCGCCCCAGTTAATGCTGGAGGAGGGGGATGTGATTAAGGTAACCCAAATTGTCTGGATAAGACAGTTGGTGGAGTGGCAAGCAAAGCAGATTTTGCTGCCACAATTGCCACGCCAATTCTATTGCACCCCTGCTTTTATCTTGAATCTCAGCACCCCTGCTGAGAACCCGGGCTCAAAAAGCTCCTTTCCCTCCTTTGTAGTGTCGATTAGAGGACAGGTAGCAGTGAGTTTTGAAACAGGGAGAGAAGAAACAGAGACTGGCGCTATTCGTAAACTTCCTAAGCCCAAATTTAGTTGTTACCACTTTAGACTCCAGCAAGTTTTATTTCCTGGAACGGATGGGGTTCTGTCCCACTTTATTGATTATGGACAAAGCCAATTTGATTCAAAGAGATCTGGCGTTGTGGCAGATAGGACAAAGCAGCGACAAGCTGCAAGTGGTGGTGATCACCGGAGACGAGAGGCAGTTGCCTCCACATGTTCAGGTACAAGGACAAATTGGCCGATTAGCTTCAGTGAGTATTTTAGAGGCATTGCTTTATACGGGAAATCTCCGAACACCATTAGTTATATTGCCGCTCACCATTTCATTTAGGCTGATGCCAGATGCGGCGGAGTTGATTTCACCCTTCTATCACAAAGAAAGGCCAAAGGCATTTTATGCCTTAGAGCATACCAGTAGTGCATTGGATTGCTTTCCGTTCCTTCATTTCAATCACCGCACCATTTTCCTCCACATTGAAGGCCAAGAGGAGTTTGAGATGAGTCGATATAACGGATTAGAAGCAGAGCTGATGGTGAAAGTTGTTTGGCAGCTTTTGAAGAAAACTACCTCATCCCAAATTTTAGTACTCACTTATTACACTGCTCAACAAAATCTAATTCAGCAACTCTTAGGTGAGATTGGCTGTGATGTGTCAGTTCATATGGTAGATTTAGCGATTGGACTGGAATCCCCATTTGTAGTTGTATCACTGACCAGGTCTCAGCCAGTGGACTTAGAGCCGACCATAGGCTTTGCCGGTTCTTTGCATTGCACAGTAGTGGCCTTTAGCAGAGCATCAAAAGGACTGATTATAGTCAGCAATTTTTACACTTTTCTTTCAGCTTTTTGTCTGCAGGCCCAATGAGGAAAAATAGGAGCCTCACAAGCATACAGCTGTTTCTTGTCTTTGCTAAATGGGGGCCGGGTAGTTGAGCATTTCTCCACAATATTAGACGAGAACACTGCTCTGTACACTGCTGGCCATTTGGATCTCAGGTGTATGCCAGCACGTATTTTGCCTCCGCTTGGCCCATTGGCGCCCACTGGTTTAGTTTTAGGCCGCATAATTAAGCAGCAACAGGTGGCGATGATGCTCCGCATGGAATCACTACCCGAACCACTGGAGCAGAGTGAAAGCTCAATCTGTCCAAGGTTAGACTGGGGCAAGCCGCCTTGGCAGCTTTGGCCATTGCAGTCTCAGCCTCCGGCGTTCACTCAGCTGTCGGAGCTGTCAGCATCTGATAATCCAGGTCCCTCAACCAGCAATGAATCAACAATGGAGGTTACTGATATCGGACAGGCATTCTTGCTCTAGCAGATATCGACAAAAACTTTGCATAAGTTTCCAAATTTATAAATAGCAATTTTGAAATTCTGCCTCATGACCTCAGCCCAGCAAAAGGGGAAGATGTTGTGAAGCAAAACGTCAAACTCAAACCTTAGCAAATCTGGGCGTGAAATCGAGGCCGGCGGCGATGTGCGCGGCAACCCACGGAGCCATGGCGCCCACGAAAATAGCCCCCCTCTCGTCGATTTGCCCCCCTCACCTTTAATTGATCTGATCCACTGATAAGGAATTCAAGTGCAACATCAACTATCTGAGTAGCATTACTTACTTCACTACCTATGTCTTTCATGTTCCATATCTGCACTTCCAATAGGGTTACTGACCTGTTAGGTAGCTTGACCAGTGTCCTCCACAGCTGTCCAACCCCAGAGGCAAGCACTGCTCACTTCCTCCACCAGATCAGACCTGCAATGGTCCTGGAAACTTGAGGACTTGGCTGCCTGGGTTGAGAGATGCATATGCTGTTGGAAAGGATGCTATTTTGGTCCTTAAGCAAACCTTTCATTTCAGCCCCAAAGCCAGATGCAGTACTCAAACAAACCCTGGAGAGCTCTCAATAATATTTGCTCAGGCCTGAAATGCTGCTGGAGGACCCTCAATAATATTTGTTCAGCCCTCAATTGCTCTGCTTTTGGCCTCTGATCAAATACCCCCTTGCCCATTTTCCTTTCTATTGCCCCCATATGGACTATATAAAGAGCTCTCCCAGCCCAGTTTCTCAGTCTGAGCCAGAGCTTCAGAAGGAGTACTCCAGAGTAGGACCATCACCCTCCACTGTGTGTCACTGTGACCAGTGTGACTTCTGTGGCTTGTGGAGCCTGCCCAGCTCATCATCATCATCATCACCAGTGTGTGTTAGTGTGTAAGTGCCAGTGCTGCTTGGATAAAGCCACCATATCTAAGCCTCTTGACCAAAAATAATCCACCACACAGGGCCATTGTAAGGCATTGCAACAGGTACTCACCACTGCTAGGAGTGCATTCTAACCAAAAACTCAGACGGGGGGTCCTTTGGCCTTTTTTTGTGATAGAAGGGTGAAATCAACTCTGCTGCATCTGGCATCAGCCTAAATGAAATGGTGAGCGGCAAAATAACTAATGGTGTTTGGGGATTTCCCGTATAAAGCAATGCCTCTAAAATACTCACTGAAGCTAATCGGCCAATTTGTCCTTGAACCTGAACATGTGGAGGCAACTGCCTCTTGTCTCTGGTGATCACCACTGCTTGCAGCTTATCGCCGATTTGTCCTATCTGCCACAACGCCAGATCTCTTTGAATCAAACTGGCTTCGTCCATAATTAATAAAGTGGGATGGAACCCCATCCATTCCAGGAAATAAAACTTGCTGGAGTCCAAAGTGGTAAAAACTAAATTTGGGCTTAGGAAGTTTACAAACAGCACCAGTCTTTGTCGGCGCAATCGCTGCAAGGATGCCCTAATCAGTGGTAGCTGATTCCAGCTACTTTGCCTACCTTCCTCACATCCCGTTTTGAAAACCTCTAGCCTTGTTTCACATTCTATTAATTTGCCTATTAACTGAACGAATTCCTTATAAGTGGGAATCATCCAGGTGAAAAAGACAAAGTTGGCTTGTTCACTTTCTAGCCTTGCAGTTTTCTAAGTCATGGTCACTTGGAAAAGCCTGTCTAATGCATTGCTCCGCCTGTCGCATCAGCAAATGTGCGGGTGGTACCTCCCAGGCTGCAAAATTGGCTGCTTCACCATGCGATTGACTGCAAATCCTAATTGGCCTAATGCAATTTGCCGACTCCACATTTTGGGAATGTTGAAGTCCTTGGAGAATTTTCATCAGCGTCACATACGCTCCACTGGCCGCAAAATTGGTTTGGGCTATAAACAATACCTTGCACTCCTTGCTTTCCACTCTAAGCTTCAACAATCGGAAGAGAATATAATTGCACGCTCCTAATAAAGTGGTGGCCATTTTACTTGCCCCATGCACTCCAGGTACAAGTACTAGCAAATTTTGCAGCTTCCCTTCCATTCCACACAAAGCCATCACTTTCACTGCATTCTCCTGATCCATTGTGAGGGATGTGCCTTGCAGGTGAAGACAAGACGGTAGTGGTCCTGCTTCAGGTGTACATCCTCTCCCTTCCCTATTCACCCCCACACACCTTCTCAAAATGCGGGATGTTTGCAAATTGCCCTGCAAAAGCGCACCAGCATAGCGTGTCTGGTATTCTAAGTAAGGGCTTTCTAATTCTGGTGAATGCCTCAGGTACATGTCAAACTGTGTCTGCTGCACCTTCCTTCCTTCCGACAGAAGTTTCTGGTGTAATGGAATGAGTGAGCTAGCCTCGACCCAAATCCTTCCTTCCCATTCACTTCCAACCTCCTCTCCTTTCATCAGCCTTCCTTTGACAGGTTGAGAAAGGCAGGGAAATTCGAGAGCCACTCCAAATGCTCCCTTCATTTCCATTGCTGCCCATCCTACCAATCTCACCTGCACGAATTCTTCACCATCCTCTTCTCTTACCCAACAGCTAATGGGCAATCTTTTCTCATTCCCTACTCCTTCTATGCTTCCTGCCAAGAAATCAAAAGCTGAAATTGCAAAGAGATTGATGAGGAATAAACGGTCCGCCATCATAAGACAAGATGTGGTTTCAGCTACTTCTGATGAAAAGGGTGCCTTAATATGGAAATGTGGAAGATTTAGCCACCCCGCTAATTGTTTATAAGTCATTGGCTTATAGGATTTGATGCAGAATAGTTGCTCTTCTTGAGGTCCTACTTCTAGCTCCTCCATACACAGGATTAAAATCGCTGAACCTATTTCTAATGGTGGCCCCCATTTGGGCTGGAAGGCTATCAAATCAGCATTCAATATCACCTTCCCCTTCAATTTCTGCCTCCTTTCTCTCCCTGCTTCAAAACTCACCGCTACCTGTCCTCTAATCGACACTATGAAGGATGGAAAGGAGCTTTTTGAGCCCTGGTTCTCAGCAGGGGTGCTGAGATTCAAGATAAAGGCAGGGGTGCAATAGAATCGGCGTGGCAATTGCGGCAGCAAAATCTGCTTTGCTTGCCACTCCACCGACTGTCTTAGCCAGACAATTTGGGTTACCTCAATCACATCCCCCTCCTCCAGGACTAGCTGGGGCGGGACTCTCAGCGCCGTCAGTATTTCGGCTCTCCTATCCATGTGAGAGTAAAGTAAAGTGTAATGTGGGTGGAGAATGAAACCGGTTGCCGGAGAATCGGCTTCAGTTTTCTGTGATTCCCCAGCCTTTCGTAACCTCAGTCGCCCATCTCCATCTACTTTATCTACTATCACAGTCATCCATCCTCCCTCTGTGCTCATTTTGGAGTTGTTCTAAGACTAAGCTAAGCTAACCCATGACCGTGGCCTTGACAGAGAGGCTGTGAACTGCTGCTGATGCTCGGGACTTGGCCTGATTCAGTCACTGGTCGTGAGTCAATGGACGATGACCAATCTAAACTAGTGAACTCCATTATTGCTTGTAGCCTGGAAAGTTGGCTCGCAAAATAAATTGCCAAACGATAATTCTTTTCCCACGTTTTGGGAATTACCAGTATAGTGGGCATGGTTGCAGATAAGACCACCACCTGAATCTTATCAATGCCTTCCTGAGCTAAGTTTTGCAATCCTGTTCTCACTGCTTCGGCTTCTCCCTCTAGTGGGCATAAATTGACAGGTGCAAAGTCCTGCAGAAAATGTATGGGCACCTGGACAGGGACGAAGTGCGTTTGTTGCCCAAGCGATAAGAAGAAAATGGGGTTAGGTCCTAAAGCAGCCCCCAGGTTGGAGCTGTCGGAGACATAGGCTTTGAAGGTGCCGTCAATCTCTGGCTGGGTGGTCAGTTGAACCATCACCATGGGCTTCTTCCTCCACCCATCCCCCACTGCCTTCTTCACCGCCGACACCTCCTTGTACATCACGTTGGCCAAGGTGGCCAGGGCCTGCTCCTCATTTTGAAAATAAATATTGCAGGGCTCTTTGATCTGGCTCAGTTTAATGCCCGGTGCCCATTTCCAAGCCTCTAATAAGTGGACTCTCTCTTTACTCCCCAATTTGAATGGTATTCATCCAAATTTTGTAGGCCACTTGCCTTGAAAATGAGCCGTTGCTCTGTGGTTTGCAGCAAACTTAGCAAAACAATGCTTCCATGCCCTGGGCCAGTGCCTTCAGGAAACTCTCCCCAATCCCAGGCCTTCTTCCATTCCTCCTCTGCCACGGAAGCATATCCGCATAGAGAGAGCGGCTCAAAGAGTCCGGCATCTGTCTTTACTACTCTAGTGGTGAAGAAAGCAAAGCGATATTGCACTGAAAAGGGAAGTGTGGCTTTGGAGGCCCTAATCCAATCACCTTTTGGTCCTGGAGCAAGGAGGGGATCTTCAGTGACTGCAAAGATGCATATGGTGTGGGAGCGTGGAGGGGCCCTAATTAATTGTGGGGCCCAGTTTCCTGCTTCTGTTTCTTGAAGGCCAATGCAGTGCAACTCATCGCCCGGGATCAAAGTCACCTCGGGCTCCAAGTATAGGGAGCTGAGCAAATTTTGTCTGGTGTGGCAAACGCAGGTTCTGAAAGTGGTGTTGGGCACAATCCTCCCTTCATAGCCCATCCGAGCTAACACAGCCCTCAGTTTTGAATCTGGTGGGGCTAATCTTTGAATCATCTTTGAATCTGGTAATTATTATGCACCCACTCTCCTACACTGTCTGGACGCATGCTCTGAAAAAGCCTTCTCCCACCACCTTTTTCAGCGCCTGGGCATATGAAGGCGTTTTCCCCTCTGCTTCCTTCACTGCCTCCACAAAACCCTGCCATTCCTGATAGCCTACTAAACTAGCTTGCGAGAAAATGTCCCTATGGTCAACTTCCGCTGGTATTATGGGGTACGGTGGCAAGGCTAAGAGGGCTAACTGGGCATCGGAGAGTTGAGGGCGGTTGGTGTTGGCTGCGTGGTTGGTTGCAGAATTGGGTAGGGCGGAGCTGACGATTACTCCCCCCATCCCCTTTCTGCCTCTGCTCCCCTCTTTGGTGGCCTTTTATCCAGGCCTCCCGCCCTCTATTTGTTCACCTATCTCTAAGCCCCACCCTCTCATACTCTGCCAAAGCCGGGCGCTATTGTTTGCTCAGGTTTTGATTGCTTCCCTGGCTATTCTTAGCCTAGCCTTCACCATACTCCCTCATTCCCTGCTAGTTCTGAGTCATGGCAACGATGTGGCCAGAATGGAAGATGAAGATGGAGGGAAACTTGGTGGTGACGCCGAGCAATGGGGCCTTGCGCAATCAGCGAGTGGGCGTATTGGTGGTGGATGAGCAGGGCGGCAGTCTGGACCCCAACCAATTGGAAGTGGATGTCGGCTATCCCGTGGTCCTCTGTGGCCTTGCCCACGCCCGCTTAGCGCAGCTCCCTTTTAATCCTAGACTCGCTTTTCAGTCAAGTCCCTTCTTTCCTGCTTTTCCTTCCCTCCCTTTAGCTCAATTCACATTCCAGTGGGGCCAGCTTGACTTCTTTCATGTGAGCATTTGTTTGGGTGGGAACAGCATTTTCCAGCTAGCCATTGGTGGCCTTCATGCTCATTCCCAAGAGCGGCACCGTCTATTATTCAATCAGTATGCCGCCCGCGGAGTGGTCAGTTTTCTTTTATGTCTTGCCTCCTTTCTTACTTCTTGCATCCTAAGAATTTTTGAGCTGCATCATTTGACAGAATTTACGGCTGGAATAGGCAGCTCAGAGCGACCTCGCTTTACTTTCCTACTGCCAGGGCCTCGCCTGTGACTAGCAGGCGGCTGTTGCAAGGAGCCTATTCGGGTCTCTTTGCTTCCTTGCCCAGTGTCCCCTGCCTCCGCCTTTTGGCTTTTAAAAATTTTTAGCGGCGAAGGGTTAAGCAATTGGCGGAGATGGAGTACCAGATGGAGGGAGTGCTCGGCAGTGTTGGCTGGGTGCGGGTGCTCAAGTCTCCCGCCTCCTACCATGATTTGGAGCCAGACGGGGTGCTTTTCTTTCCCGCCCCTTGCTTCCTCTCTTCATCCTGTTTTCAGCACACTCTCCGCCCTGGCTGTGCGCTTATGATGGCTCAGCTGGCCCTGATGTTCCCCGCTGAACTACTGCCCTTGGGGCTGCGAGTGAATGTTGGTGGCCCTCCTGCCCCCTTCCCTCCTCACGTCTCCTACTACTTCGGAGGGCAGGGCACCTTTTCTGGGCTGCCTCTGCAAACGGCTCTGCCAGCTTTCCTTCAGCTTTTTTCCTTCACCTTCCTCTTCCGTTTCTCCTTTGGCTGCATTACTCAGTCAGAGTAAACATGGCCCTTTCGCAGCCCTCAGATCAGACTCATGAAGTGGAGCTGAACTTTGATGCCATCGTGGAGCATGAAGACCGTCAGAGGCCCCGCGCTGTGACCTGGTCATGCTTGAAGGGGAAGGGTGACATGCACGTGCACTACGGGGCCCTGAATAGGACCCTAAGTAAACAGTCGGGGGAACGAAAGTTTTAACTATTCCTTCAGTTCACAGTAGTTAAGCAAAGAAGAAAGCGCAAGGAATCATAAAAGAGAGTGCGGGAATCACACGGTAGTTTTACGATTCCTTCAGCCAGCTTGCAAAATTTGAACTTAGGGTCCTATTCACCGCCCCACTACGTGCTACAGCATAATGTCTCTATGTAAACAGCTTATCATATGGGTGTGAAGATGCCGCAAAGGAGCATAGACAAAAAACGAAGCAACAATGGATCGTTTAGATATCAATTTATCTTTGTAGGCGAATTAGGCAGTATAATAGCTTTCAAATGTATGACAAGCTGTGCTATATTCGAACGTCGCCTCAAGCTTTTTCACCAGTTCCAATTACTCAGCAATCTGCGGGATATATTCTTCTATCGGCTTACAATATCGTTGTTCCTAAACGTGGTTTTTTTTAACTTGAACTGTCACCAGTGTCACTGCTATGCGCAGTTTTCCCAATCAATGGACTCAGAATACGGCTGATGTTTCACAGCTTACACATTCTATATATACAGCGTATGATGTTCTCCTAACGGGGCTTCAGACCCTCTATCCAGGACCCTTGCCTGCAAAGGGGGTTTACCACAGATGGAACGCTTGCATTAATTGAGCCACCACAAAAGGGTGGCTCAATTAATGGGCAACCAATCAGCAAAAATTCCCCGACTTGTCCTGGATTCATTGGTGGGCCCACCTCGGTCTGGCCCTTTTTTTTGCTGTCATATTATGCTTCATTCTTTCTGTCATATGAGGATGAAAAAAGCAGATTAAAGGTGGGCGTACAGAGGCGAAGACGGATGTTCGTCTGACTGAAGCGGGACCTATGGGCAAATCTTCCCTCACTCTGGTTACTCGCCCTTCATGTGCATTTGCGCAGCGATCGATCCAGACTTTCGCGATCCTGTCACCGTGACACTCGTCAACTATACATCATTCGATCTATTGGTGAAGTCTTTGCCAAAATTTCCGATTGACGTAGGAATGATGATTTGAATTTAGGTTCATCCTGGCCAGGTAATTGCGAATCTCATACTGGAGAAGTATGAGCGTCCAGAAACAGTCGAATTGGCACGTTTTTCCTCCATTGTCTCGCCTTAGTATCGGTTATAATTTTGTCGAAAATTAGATATTTCAAACCGAAAAGATATTTAGATGGCAGTTTACGCTGGCTACCGGCCGTTGCTTCATCGACATTTGACCATCGATATTTCTAGAATTGCTATTTGCCGTTTTGAGGTAGTTTAGGAAAGAGATAAAATTAGGTCAAAATGCAAATACGGTGAAGAATCATAGACCGAAGAAAGATTCACTGTTATTACCTCGATAAAATCCATGCCCGAACCCAGGGACAGTCCACCCATAGTGAGTGCATGAGTCCTTCATTCTCACCCACCATTCAAAGTCTCGACGTTGTTGACGGCGCCAGCTGGCTGGGGGTCGAATTTCCACTTCCAGCTCCTCCGGGAACACCTCTTCTTCGAAGCAGAAAATGCTGCCACAGAGCCACTCCATGTAGGCAGCGGAGAAAAGTGTTTGTAGCCGGCAGCCCAGGAGTAGAGAAATGTGAGTAGAGGCAGTGCGTATGACTTAGTTTTTTCAAAGCCGCTTCCCTTAAAAGCAGCTAGCAGTGTGTGTGTGTGTGTGTGTGTGTGTGTGCTCATTTTGATCTCTAATCATTAAGAGTTGTGTAGCCCTCTCCAATTATGAGAGGGCTTTTCAAAATTGTTGACTTGGCGTTGACCCATTTTGCTAACGAGTGAAAAGTCTTTACTTACTACAAAAAGACTCATAAGCTACCTCTATTGTGAACTAGAGAGAAACCTGTGAGCGTTGGGTAAGGGACAGTGTGGGCAGCTATATTGACCAACTGCGAGGGTAAGGAGAGGATGAGATGTGTGCACATGGCAAAGAGTGTTGGCTAGCAGAGGCCGCTGCCAAGAGCTTCGATCTCAGCGTCTTCTTTACGATAACAGGCTGACATCGACCCAGTGTTTCTTATCAGGTCTCTATACTCTATCTTTGTCAAACAACCGCCCTAAGCAAACTGCATGGCTGCGCTAGGGCAAGCACATTTGTAGTTTATTCATTTTGTAGCATTTAGAATTTCTCAATGATGTCTGTGATTGCTGCGTTATGTTGTATGCATCTCAGCTTCATTTTGTAACTGTAGGAATGAAGGCTGTTTTTTTACTTTATTTTATCATCAAATACTTTTGGCAACATAGGAAATACCTTGCTAGCTCGAGTGTCAAAAGCTCAACGAGGCCTTGAAATGCGATCAGCGTTGGTGAATGGCATGAAGAAATGTCGCTGAAAATGCCCAGGTTGAAGACGCTTCACGGGCACCGAACGGGCACCTAAGCAATCATTTGAGCAGATTTTGTCTTCAGTCCATTAGGGTCATGTAAATTGTCCCTAAAGTTTTTTCCCTCCCCAACTTCAAGAAGAGAAGTTCCTTCTCTGTCTAGGCGAATCCGCAGGCTCACACTACTCGCAGCAGAAACAAGAAACAATGGACTGTGGGATTGCTGCGGTTTGTTGCATGCATCTCCAGTTTATTCGTTGCTTGCGTGTTTGCTTTTTAACTCCCCATTTTTCCCTTCCTTGAGCTGTTGCGGAGGATGAGATAATCAAAATTGGGTTTGTTGCTGAGGAAGAAATAATCAAAATTGGTTTAGGATTTTATGCTGACGGGACAGTACCAAAGGGCGAGGCTTTCGTCTGCTTTGCCAGCGGAAAAATGCCAGGCCAACCACCTTTCTTAGGTTTTCGGGAACGAAAGCGCAGTTTTGGGTAGGCGGCCTAAAAGGCTTTGATGGAGAAGGCGGCTTGAGAGCTTAACAGCAGATTTTGAAAAGTTCCAAATCCGCAAAATTCGAAAAAATTCATCTAACAAGTTTGAAAAGTTTCATTTGGCGGATCCCCAAAAGCAGTGGCCTCATCTACTGATTAAACAGGTAAAAATTTTGCCCTCATCTACAATAATAAACAAAAGTTGACCAACGAGAGAACCCCCCATTCGGCGAACACTCGCAAACTCAGGGCCAACCAACAATGTATTTTTCACCATTACTTTGTGGCAAACCTTATCGTTGTGACGGTTCCTTGCCGCTGCTTGGCTATTCTTTAAACCCACCCAAGAATTTTTTCTTTATTTTCTGCCACGTTTGGCCCATACAAACTTGATCTCAAATTTTTAACTAGGACCAAGATTGAGAATCCAGCCATTGCTTGATCATCAACAACAGTCAATTTGTCAAAATGAGAGTTTGACGCTAGTCTGTGAGATTGCTGCGGTTTTTTGCACACGTATGTCTCAGGTTTATTGCTTTTTTCTCTATTTTTTACATCGCTGTCTGGTATGGGTCAAATTTAGCAGATTTTAGAAGCCAGAGGACGAAAAAACCTTCCTCTACAATGAAAGCAACTCTTTTGCTTAATCCGCCAATTTTGAAAAATTCCAGTTTGCTTGATCCCAATACTAGCGTAAGCAACCGTCTTCTACTATCCTTGGGAGGAAGTGGAGAACAAGCTAGAGCTAGTACGCGGCCTCCGTGAGAAGCTTCACATTAAGAGTTGGGAAAAGAGAGCCGTCTTCAACCATAATAAAACCACTATCTACGATTATTAAAACCAATCCATATATCCTAAATCCTTCTCGTCTTCTGAGAGAACTTCAACCTGGAGAAACATGCTTTTCCCTACTCCTGCCCCTACGCTTGCAACAGCCAGCCACAGAACTGGTTTTTCCAGCTAGCTCCTGCCCTTACGCTTGCAATCAACAGCCGGTGGAAAGCGCTAAATTGCCAAAAGTATATTATAGGTTTTAAAAATTTACTCTCTCAACTTAAACATCCATCATTCATAACAGAGATGAAATTCGCGGCCTTGTTTTCATTCTCCCAAGTCAGCCGGCATTTCTTTCTGTGTTTCTATTTCGTCAATGTTTTTAATTCTCCTACTCTCGCGCAAAATGGTCTCTCTCTCCCTTCCTTCGCCTTTCGTTTCACATTCACTCTCCACCAGCCCCAGCCCCTC
>JASANA010001675.1:0-40605 GCA_030248095.1 Ptycholaimellus sp. GST1_10 | reverse complement strand
ATGCTGGTCCCGCTTCCTTCCCTCTTTCTCCATCCATTCATTGCTTCGCAAAAAGGATGCCACCCTTCTACCTCCCCAAAACACTACCGACACTGATGGTTCCGCAAAAAAGAATTGACTACAGGCGACCTGTTGCAATAAAAAAATTTAATTCAAAAGAAAAACAAAGCATACCTCTGCATATGCATCTTCAGGAATCGTTTGCAGCGAAAGTGAGTGCCCCTTCTTTTGCTCCTAGTCTCTCTGGGTAGCTTTCTACGGAAAAGCCTGCCAGGATGTCTGGAATGGCTGCCTAGAATGAGACTTCTCACTTCTTGACAGCCCAGCTTGGAAGAAAAGGCCAGTGAATGTTGGCAGGCGAAATCGGGGGAGGTACGCCCGGAGGCCTCGCCGCCGATGGCCAAGAAGCTGGCCCGATTGCGCGGCGCCAATGCTCAGGCACACGTGGTCAGTCCACTCTTTGTCTTTATCGCCAGACTTTGAGCCAGTCTTTCGCTCTGGATGAGCAGTTTAGGAGTGGATTCTGAGCTACGGCCAGTTTGGCCAGGCAATCTCGTTGATAATAGGTGGAACGGGGCAGGGTGGTGAATTTCATGAACTACATTTTCTAGCAGGCTCTTAGAGATGCACTGTCAAAGACAAAGTAGAAGGAAGGCAGACAGCTTTTGGGGGGGGCTGGACAGGCCTGAGGCGTTCTAGCTGCAGAGTGCAGTGGGCCTACTGGACTGGGCCAGTGGGGAGCTGGAGATCTGGCAGCCTAGGTTCACAGCCTGCCCGGTACTCTCCTTTGCTCACCATTCACTCACACTGCACCCGCCCTCCCATGCCTGCTTTCCCAGCTGCTTTAGGCCACTCTGCTTAGCTGCTTGGATGACTCATTTGGACGTCGCTGAGCAGTTTTTCCACCAACCCATGGCCAGTAGCCCAGCCTCGAAAAACACGCCCTGAGAAGAGGCTGATGCATTTGCTGTGTGGCTTTCCTGCCAACTAACTTCCAAAAAGTATGAGCAAGATAAAAGAAGAACTTTGCAGGAGTGCACCTCCTTCTGCGCTCCCAGCAGGGTAGCACCAGGCTCCAACGCCGACCCCTCCTACCAGTTCCACCGTCTCAACTCCGTCCCTGGTCAGTCCTTTTCAGGCTTCTTTTCCTCTGTTCCAGGCAATGAGTCCTAAAAGAGCGGACAAACAAGACTGGCCCTTCTAGAACGGCTGCCCAGTCATCAGCAGGCATCGTCTGTGTCTCGCAGCAGGACGCTGGAGGCATTTGAAACGCTTTCCCAGGCGGAGAGTAATTTCGATGGAAGTGCTCTAGCAATTAGTGTAGCCGAACAGAATCGTACACTCGCGTCGCCTACAGAGTCTTTCTAAATCGTTCATTTCTTAGCCCCGTCGTTTTCATTTCGCCCTCCTACTTGGGAAGCTTTTAATATCTGTCATTCCAGGGTGACCGGACTGGCAGCTCAAAACATGAAGTCTGTCTTAGATTTGACTTCGTCTTTTGAACTGCCTGTCCGATCCCCTGGAATTGCAGATATATTCCAATCGCCCACTCAGATCTGTCGTCCACACAGAGCCATTCAACCCGGTGGCAGTGAAGGCAGGGCAATGTTTGGCAGGCGGCGGGGAGGGCGGGGAGGAGGAGGAGTGGGAGGAGGAGGAGGAAGCTAGCCAGGAGGCAGCCGTCCACCCCCGCGTCCGCTACTGCGCCGCCCACGCCGGCGGCGGGCAGCCAGCAGTGGACCAGGGCGCCCAGCAGCTGCGCATGCTCCTGGACAACTCCGCGGACCCCAGGCCGCGCAGCACCCATCACTGGGTCCCCGTCACCGGACCCCAACCTGGACGCCCCGCCTCCACTAGTCCCTTTTCCTGCTGGACTCATCTTACTGACTGCAGTTTCTGGACTTGGCTGCCTCTCTGAGCTTGCGGAGGTTGGCTAGGTGGGGAAGTTCTTGAGGAGCGTCCAATGGAGGGATTACAACAATTATTAGTTAAAATCTTCTATGAAGTCTTGCTTCCTCAACTTTGTCTGAGCATTTTGTTAGGCGAAAAGCTAAAAATCTAATTCCAAATGCGTCCTCAGGGCCTGCTTATGGAGAAGAAGGAGAAAAACGGGCATTGAAGGGAAGCGACGGGAGCTGGAAGAGCCGCCGATGGCCACCCATCCCCTCCTCTCCCCGCCGCCGCCAGAACCAGCCCCTCCCCCACCGCCGGACCAGCTGCCGCTGAACCCGGAGCGCGTGGACCAGATCAGCATGTTCCTCTTCCCCATCTGCTTCATCATCTTCAACACCGGCTACTGGATCTTCTACCTCTTCATTCTCGAAGTCTCACTCGACGACGATGTTGATGTCGCTGCTTCCACTGACGGCGGCGGTCATGTTCTCATCCAGTGACACACTCACTCACTCTACCACCACACATTCCTTCCACACTTCCTTCTCTAAAGACCCTGTTAATTTTGTCAAAACCGAAATCTGAGCTGCTTCCACTTTCATAACTTTTGCCTGTTCTTATAACTTTTAAAAGCCGCAGCCACTTTTAAAAGTTATAAGAACAGACAAAATTGTTAAAGTGGAAGCGGCTCTGGCTTGGATTAAATTAACTGGGCTCAAATTAGCAGCAGTAGATGGAGAATGGAAGTGGGGAAAGCCAGGCCAGTGGAGTGTCTGGTGTTCCTGATGCCTGCTTATGCCATATTTTGTCCTGCTTCTTGCAAAATCAGCACTTTGTTGGATTGGAAGTGATGATTGCGCTTTATGCGATTTTTCTTTTTCTTTCGCCCCCTTTGAATCTGGAACATTCTCTGCTCCTCAAGGTTCATGAAATTAAGAGTCCAGAGGAGAAGCAAATTGAATCAAATGCTATTTTATTCATTCTATCTTGCGCAGGTTCGCAATTGTCTCTTTCCTGGAGTATTTCTTTCTTGCCATGGAAGCAATTTTTACGCAGCACTGCATCCTTCAAATATCAGGACATCTTGCAAAAAAGTCTGTTCTCATAACAAGGCATAACTCATAGTAGACGTCAGGCGAAAGGGCGGCGGTAAATGGTGCGATTAGCAGGACAAAGCAGGCGGAATGTGAGGTAGCCGAAGCCAAAGAGGCAGGGGGATAGGGCCACTTGGAGGGCGGCATTCGAATGCAAAGTCAACAAGGTCCTGCATGTGTGCGGCCACACACAGGGCATGCATATGCATTAGCCCTAAAGGGGTCATGAGAGAGCCAATACCAGGCAGGGATCTTGTGCGAGTGAGGGGGTGGCAAAGAGGGCTGTGGGGGGAAGGCTGAGGGTGCGACAACATTGGGCATGGAGGTTTATGTCGGGGGAGGTGTGAGGACAGGGCGAAAGGGGGCGTGTCTGAGCCAGCAGCAGCAGGCCCTTTCATTGGCCCCCAGCACCAGCTCTGGGCCCCCCTCCCAGCCTTCTAGACTCGACCAGAAGACATCGCCATAGCCATATTGGGCAAGGCCAAGGTGCCCTGAGGGGAAGCAGAAGCTCCGGTCACCAGCTTCCCATCGCCTGTGCCTGTGGAGCTGCAGCAGCGGAGTGAGCATTGGCTTCGGTTACTGGAGTTGACAGAGAAAGCAGAGCCACCGCCAAGACCCTGCGGCCTCCTCCTCGAGTGTTTTGTTTGCGGCGCTACCCCCCGGCGGCCCCCTCCCCTACCTGCTGCCTCTCTGTCTTTGCCTCCCTCCAGGCACCCGCAAGCTCGTCCTCCCCCCTTTATCCACACACACAGCGGCGACCCCAAGGCTTCCCCCCTCCGCATACGGGTCGTCCTTCAAGTGGATTGGCCTCTCCCAAACTTCTCCCCTTACGCCCCTCCCGCGATGCGAGAGGGGGGCCCTGGCTCGGTGTTGACAGACGGGGGCGATGCGGGGGCAGCCCCGGGCCCCGCTGGCTCCGAGGAGGAAGGAGCAGCAGCCGCCAGCACCCCTCCTCCCCTATCCCCTCCACCTCCTCACAGGGCTAAGCCCCCCACTCCATCCTCCAGCCCTTCCCCGCCCCCGCCCACCACCAACGCCCCTCTCAACGCCTTCTCCGTCGCCGCCCTCCTCGCCGCTCGCGGCCGCCTCCCCTCGACCAACGCCAACGCCGCCCTCAACTCCCTCCTCGGCCCCTCCCGCCTCGCCGCAGTGCTGGCGGCCACCCTCGGGCGCATGTACGGCTTCAACGACTTCCTCCCCGCCGCCACCGCCCCCACCTACGCCGGCGGCCCACCCAATCCTCCCAGCGGATTCCCCCCGCCCCCCGCCGCCCCCTCCTGGCTCCACGACCCCGCCGCCGCCGCCGACTCCAAGAGCCTCTACTCCGGCCTCCCCCTCTCCGGTTAATCCTTCACCTACTCCGCCTCCTCCTTCAACGGCCTCATCCTTCCACAGCCCCTCTCCTTCTGCCCCGCGCCTGAGTAGGCAGCATAGAAGGCTGGGGGGCCGTCCTTTTTGCAGAGTATGAGAGCAGAGTAGGAGAGGAGAGTAGGAGAGAGAGAGGGAGTGGATGAAGCAAGAGGTAGGAAGAGTGGGCTGGAGTGAGGCTTGACTTTGCCCTGCTGCTCCTCCACACCTCCAGTGGTGTAGAGGGTGGATGACGGGCGT
Source organism: Ptycholaimellus sp. GST1_10 (assembly GCA_030248095.1). NCBI lineage: Eukaryota > Metazoa > Nematoda > Chromadorea > Chromadorida > Chromadoridae > Ptycholaimellus > Ptycholaimellus sp. GST1_10. The sequence goes on along the minus strand of JASANA010001675.1, from coordinate 36,010 downwards.
GCACTTGTGGCAGGGGAGGGGCGGGATATGTCTTTTGGCAAAGTCCATTAGCGCCCCACTCTAGGCCCTCCACGGCAGCCCCGCACCACTTCAGCATCCAATTAGCCCGCCTCTATACAACCTGGAGTGTCGCCCGCCGCCCCCAACACAACCCCCGACACCAACTCACAGGTAGCAGCCCCCAAGAAGCCTCCACTCACTCATCCCTCCTTCCGTTTCCCCAACCTCCTCCTCCAGCCTCTCTTCTCCCTCTCTCCTGGCCCTACTTCCCAGTCATGAGCAGCTCTAAGCCTATCTATAATCCCTGGCTCTATCGAACCGGTAAGCCCCCGCCCCAATCTCTCTGGCTATTCACATTTGCAGCTGAGCTTGAAAGAGAACTTGTTTGGGAGCTGGAAGGAGAATTCACTTGATTGGTAGTAGAGGAGATGAAAAGGATGCAGGCTATCATGGCAGCGGCTTCGGGAGCTTGGAAGGCGGGGCCAGCCTACAGCCCTATGGGCACAGCTACGAAGGCAGTGCTGCCAGCGGACCCTTTGCCAGCTACGAGTCCCTCTCCGCCGCCTCCACTGCCTTTGGCGATGCCTTCGCAGGGCCCACCTACGGCAACCTTCAGACCTACGTCCCTCCACCCGGTACCCCGCCCATTCTCTCCCCCTCCTTCCTACTATTGCATCCTCCAATCCCCCCTCCAGGCACCTCCAGCTCCACGGAGGCCGGCGGCCTAGGCTCGGCCTTCGAGAAGCCAGAGTCAGCGGCAGAGAAGGAGAAGGAGGGGGAGGAGGAGGGGGAGGAGGAGGAGCTGCTGGAGACCTCCGACAAGGAGGAGGAGGGGAAGGAGGGTGAGGAGGGCGGCGGGGGGCGGACGAAGAAGCGGAAACGGCGCGTCCTCTTCACCAAGGCCCAGACCTATGAGCTGGAGCGGCGGTTCAGGACGCAACGCTACTTATCAGCCCCGGAAAGGGAGCTCCTCGCCTCCCAGATCCGCCTCACGCCCACCCAAGTCAAGATCTGGTTCCAGAACCATCGGTGCCCCCTTTTGCTTCCTCTTTTGGTCATTTGTTGGTTCTTCATGCTTTGTGACCATTGGGGCTCTTTGAGAAAGGGTATAGATGAGTGTAGGTTTGAGAGGCAGTGGAGGAGGATGGGACAAGGGCAGGCTGATTACCATAGTAAGAGAGTGGGAGAGGAGAGAGGGAGGGAGGAGGACTGAAGGGGTTTAGGAGAGCGGGTGGAGGAGGTGATGAGAAAGAGCGTCGTTGTGCAGGGCCTGCCTGGTGGGTGGTCCTTCGGAGCAGGTTCCCAGTTTTGGCCAGGATTGATGCATTAGGCAAAGCGGCGGGAAAAAGGGCTCACCTTCACCTTGCCCTCTTCACAGCCGCCCCCCCCATCCCCCCACAATCCCTTCTTCTTTCATCCGCACTGACGTTCTCACTCCACAGCCCCTCTTTCAAAGGCCAGCCTCTGCCGCCAAAAGGCTCATCCCCTTCATTGCCTTTTCTTCCCCAGTGAAGCAGTGAGTGCTGAGGCAGTTTGCTGAGAAGCGAGAAGAGTCTGTGGCTGATTAGAGTGGCCTGTCCAATTGAAGAGGAAGGAGTGAGGGGGGGGGATTGGAGTGTCCCAAAGTGGGCAGTATGAGTAGGGGGTGGGGGCGGATGCTCCACTGCGACGCCGGCTACGAGCACCTCTCCTACTCCCACTCCCACACTGCGCACCTACCATAGGCGAGCACTGCCCTTCCCATTGCTCCTCCCCAAAGGCTCCTGGGCAGCCTAGGCCTGGGTGCCTGGCTCAGAGTGGTGTGTGGCTGTTGGGGGAGGTGGCTGACGGTTGGGGAGGGGAGGGGAGGAGGGGTCGGCTGAAGTGGCCTCCTAATGGCTTCATGTTGACTTTAGGTACCTTGAAGAACCGGCTTTTGAGAGCGGAGAGTCAGTGTAGGGTCAGGAGTAGGGGGGAAGGGGGGATTGAGCAATGCGCCCCTCCCCGCCCCACAACCCCATCCCGGACTCCCCCACCTCCTCTCTACCAGAAAGGCCGATGACTTTTACACTACACCAGCCCACCTCAGCCTCCCCCATCCCCTATCCCTAGGCTCACTGAGCCTTTCTTCCCCGATCCCAGAAACCCGCCCTTGTGTGTGGAGAGGCGTGCGTCAAAGGCCCAGGCTCCCCTCTCGCGGTGCCAAGTTTACAAGTACCGTAGGCCCTCCCCGGCCCACTTCTGCCTCAAGCCTCCCTCATCTCCAGGCCTCAACAGCCCCTACTCCTAATCTACAGCCACTTCCCTCTAATGCCCCTCTCCTTCAATGACACACTCCAACCTCTCAGCCCCCTCCAACACCTCAATCCACCCACTTGCCCCCTCAAGCACCAAACAGTAGCAGCACTCATTGACACCTCAGATCACACAGCACCAGAAAGGTCATCACAGCCAGTTCAGCAGCAGTTGAATTGATGCCCTCAGAAAGCAAATCAAGTATAACGGATACATGATTGGAGGTACAAGACGAAGAAGGTGCTGCAAGAGAAAGGCCTAAACCCGGCGCTGGTGAATCCGCTGCCGCCGCCGCGCCGCATCCCAGTGCCAGTCCTCGTTCGCGACGGTAAAGCCTCCTCCGGCGACACATCCTCCGCCTCCTCCTCCGCCCAGCCCTCCACTGCCCAGCTGCCCGGTATCCCCGGTCTCTCCCACACACACCCTTCCCTTCCCTCCTCTCCTCTCCTCCCTCTCTCCATCCTCCCTCCAGCCAAGACCAGCCCTAACCACCCCTCCCTCTAATCTCAAACACCTCACCCCTGGCATGCCAGCTGACAGGGGTTGTTTGAGGGAGTCGAAAGACCTCTCTGATTTCCGGCTGAGGTTGGTACAAGGCCCCCAGAGTGTGTGTGTGGGTGTGCAGAGCCGGGGATGCGCCCCGGGCAGTGTGGAGGAGGTAGGAAGGGTTTGGAATGGAAGGATTGGCTGCAGGCATGAGCGGAGTGACCTTCGGACAGGCGGCAGGGGCGGCGGGGGGCTTCGGGCAGTACCCCCTGGCCCCCGTCTCCAGCGTCATCAGCCCCTCCCAGTACTACGGCATGCAACATACCTGGCCCTCCTGGTGACCCAGGCTGTATTGATTTTTTCTGTCCCCTTTGGCTACCTCCATTTCGATGCTCTCTTTCTGGCTTGGATATGTTGAGGCAGTGTGGGAAGTATAGGCTCAGAATGTCATGGTCACACTCAGCTGTGTTTTGCTCTCCAGCCCATATAAGTTGTCACAAATGGTCGCCATTGCTGGTTGCTGCTCCAAGTGATGTGTTTCGTGCTTGTGTGGTCACATTGTATGCCACGGTTGTCTGCCCATGGTAAAGACTCCTCCATCAGTGCAGACGAAGAAAGCAGTGAAAAAGGGGCCGTTGTGTTGGGCAAAATGAAGGCAAGAGGCTGGAAGAGGGCCTTGAAGTGGATATCTCAGGAGAAATCAAAAGGGCGGAGGGCCTGGCCTCTTCAGGAGCAAAGAGGGGGGCGGAAATGGAGGCTTTTACAGCCATCATCCCCCCATCATTCCACTCCCTTCCCTCCTCCACCCACCTCCTTCCCCTCCTTCAGCCCGCCACAACCTGACCAGCAGAGCTTGCGTCAATAAACCCTGTCTCATTCAATCCCACCCTCCTACCACGAACCATCCTCCCTTCTGACCCCTGGGCCATCGGCCACTCTGACCATGCTACACCGCTTCCTTCTCAATCCAATACCGCCGCGAGCCATCAACCCTTTCGCTTGGGCAGTGTACTGACAGGACAGAACATTGAAATGGGATAAGCGATAGTAGGAGAGGAGCTGAGTCTTAGAGAGCGTTCTTAAAGAATCCTTTCAAGGCCTCTTAACTGGCATTTGAGGGGCGGGAATGTTGGAGTCAGTGACCGTAAGTGCTGGCGGGCTTAGGCAGGGAAGGAGCTGTGCCGTTGAAAGGCCGTCTCACCCTTCACCTGCCTCCTCATTTGCATCAGGAATGCCTGACCATGAGACTGTAAAAGGTGATGGATGGAGTTGTTTGGGACCAGCCACTCCCACTCAATCATCCCCTAGTACAGAGGGGTGGAAGTATCGCTTTCCAACCTCTCCCAACCACCTCATCCCATCCTCCTCCTCCTATCGTCATCCCCCTGTCTCGTTGATTAGGAGAGGCCTAAGCCGCTCCTGTGAAGCGAAAACAATTAGCCCCTCTGCCATCCCCTCCCACCCAGCGACACCCAGGCGTATCGCATAATCCTTGAGCACACAGGCAAGAGGCTGAGGCTCCAGAGCTGGTGGGGGACGGGGGGAGGGGCTTGGGTGCTAACAAGGCGGACGCACATCCAGGGAGCGGGGCGAGTATTTGCCCTCAGTGGAGGATCATCTTCGATTAGACGATATGCCCTCTCCCCTTCCCCTCTTTGCTCAATACCCAGCTGCTGCCCTTTCCGATCCACTACAGTAGGCTTCAGTTTGACCAGTCTATCGAAGCGAACACTCCGAATTTGGGGGAGAAAAGGAGAGGACAAGGCTGGGCGAAAGAGCATAAAGAAAAAGTCTGGTTGGGGCGAAGAGGAGGGATAGGAAAGGCTGGCGGGCGGCCTTTGAGAGAGCGCGACCTAGGCGAAGGCATCGGAGCGCAGGCAGAGGGCCAGTATTTGCATGAGGTTAATCCGCAGTGGCAATGTGGCCCTCTTCTGCCCCCCAGCTACCCAGTCTCATCTCAGCCTTTTACAGGGGGTGGGAAATGTGTTCTTGTGCACCTAACTTGAGAAATTAGCTTCTAAACTAGTAGCAAGAGAGCTGTTTTTTTACACAAAATAGGCCCAACTGTGAGGAATTATTTGGCTATTGATACAAATTCCCTATTCGGATCAATATAAGCACTACACTGGAGTGTGTTTTGAGGCGGTCCAGATGCGGAATACCAGCAGTTGCAGGTCAAACTGGTCACTTCCCCACACCACTCATGATATCCTTGGTAGCAAAGACTGTCCCCTGGCTCCAAGAATGCCGTGGGGTAAACAGCATTCTGCAGATAGTGTGCTACATTTACGCACTGCGGTATGGGCTTACCTCATAGTTAGTATGAAGTTCTCCAAAGTTAACGTTAGGGCATGAATCCTTCTCCGTGTCAAAGCACTGTAATGATTGTCCGATTAACTGGCTTCCTTCCAATAAACTTTGGCTTCCATCAAAGTAACATATTATTTGAGGTAAGATTGCTCAGTTTCCAAATGCAAGCAAATAACGTCCTGATATTGTCGGCAGTATTCGATGGCCGATTGGCGATTGTACCAAGGGCAGTAGTTGTAAAGGTCCCAGAAGAATCTATAGGTAAAGTCGGCCCGGGAGTAGCAGCTATTGAGTGGGTACCATCCCAGGGTCCCGTCGACGCGTTTGCGAATTTTCGGATAGTTGACACGTAGATAGCCAGAGCTGCAGCGCTGTCCAGGCCCTTCCCACCCTCCGGGGCAATCGAACTTTTCTGCTTTCCCCATTACCTTTACCTTTTCTCCTCTGCCCAAAACATAATCTGCAATTGTCTCAATTGTGTTCACCCAAATAGAGGCATTGATTTCAATTTTTTAAAAGATGCGATATTACTGCTGATGGCAAAAAATGTGTTTTAGTTGGATTTTAGCAGCGCTTTTGGGAAAAAAATCTAAATGACAGTGATAGAGAATGTAGAAAAGAGACAACTTTAAAGCTTTTATAATACTTTTTGCGGTTTCCGTGGTAGTGGGTGAACGTTTCATGGTCGTTGATCTTGGCTCGCTAGACTTGTCTACTAGAACACTTATTTGCTTTTTTTAAATAACAAGGTAATATTGGCTATCGCAATAGGTGCGCGGCGGGTTTAATCTGCTTTTCGTCTGCAGCACAAAAGTTTCAACTCACCAAAAGTTGGGCTCAATGTTCATAAATCTGTTGATCACTAACATTCACTTTCGCTATTTTCATAACATTCAAGAACTATATATAATTTTCAGTTATATTTAATTAATTAAATATCAACCATAAATGCACATTTATAATTAGCGAATTCTTTAGTGCAGTAAACAAGCAATTTGTGCATGAAGCTCCATCTGGCTGTCCTGCCGGGACGGCATGAATTTGTTTTATTCTTGATTTATGGTCAAAAAACCTCAAAGTCTGAACAATGAATATTAGAATTATTTACGAAAATAGTGCATTTTGTTATATTTTTTAGTATTATAATTATTAATTAGGGTCAGAAAACATTTTTGACCGCGGAGCAGCCCGAAGGGCCGCTCCGCGGTCTATAGAGGTTACTCAACTTTTGTCCTCATATATATGTATGTCTGGAAATGCTGGGAACGGGCGAATTCTCAACGGATCTGGATAAACTTTTTTTTTCCTGAAAGGTAATGCAATTTTAGGAAGATCTGGAGGGGTAGACCCGGTTTCCGAGCAGTTGAAACATTACTTATTTGGGTAAAAAGGTTTAAACATTGCAATATACAGTTTTTGCGCTGTAGCACCTGTAATCTTGAGAATTGCACAGACAACTTGAGTTTTTTTGTTCACAAGTCGTATATAACGATTCCAAATCTGTGCTTACTTTTGAAAATGGTTGAGAAACCACAGACTTGCCCTCTTGAGTGACAAACTTTCACACACAGCAATGGCATCAATAACCAGTAACAGCTGAACGGCTAAGAATTGAACAGAGGACTTGAGTTTTTTTGTTCACAAGTCATATATAGCGATTCCAAATCTGTGCTTACTTTCGAAAATGGTTGAGAAACCACAGACTTACCCTTTTGAGGGAAAATGTTCACCCTTGTATGGAAACATTCCTCAATTTTTGGCATCTGCTATAGGTGAATGTGGAAGGCGGAATATGCTCCGCGGTCACCTATTGCGCTTTGCGCCATATACTTGTTGGACTTGCGTGTCCCGAGTTTGAGCTCATTGGGTATTGGTTGAAACCTAGGCCAAAATTGCCGCCTGCTTATGAATGACCAGTGGAGTTTTTAGATGGACAAACCCAATGAAATGAACATGTTAAAATTTATGTTCGATTCAATTCAAAATAAATCACGATTGTGTGTTAATTCTTGTCTATTTCTTTTTGATGATCGAAAATTCATAAGCTTTTCATGCTGTAGCATTTTATTCTTGTGGTTTTATGATTCACAAGTCGTATATAACGATTCTAAATCTGTGCTTACTTTTGAAAATGCTTGAGAAACCACAGATATATATACCGCTCCGCGGTCACCTATTGCGCTCTGCGCCATATACTTGTTTACATTGCAATGCTTCAAAAAAAGAGTGCGATGGTTAGAAAGAAGATTTACTAAGGAATAGATATTAGACAATTAGGTATGAGAGAACAACAAAAACAACTGGAGAGGCAAGTTAGAAATAGGCAAAAAGCAGGTGTTTTTGGGAGGATGACGTTTACAATTGGAGTCACATACCTAGCGCTCCATTTGCTTTGGTCTTTTTTGCATTTGGATGAGGCCGCGCATTTCTTGGCGACAGCCGAGAGAAAATACCTTGTTAATTATTTAATTTTTTAAATTTTGATAACGGAGCACGGGCTATCAAACCACAAACATACATAAGGTACCACATGCATTCCATATGTACCGAAAAATGTGGTAACTGTATAAACTGGTCTTGGCCGCCCGCCGCTCCGGGCAGGGCGCCAGAACTCCTTCGGCCTCCTGGCACAGGCAATACGGCCTCCGGAACTTTGACTGCCCTGCCCTTCGCGGCAGGTGGCCTGCGGCAACGAAAAACCTGTCGACCGATGTTCGCAATTACAGACGATTTTGTGAATGGCTTGGCAATGGGATGCGACTCCATTTACAATGCTGCTAAAATTCTGTGACAGAAATGTAAATTTGCAGCATTGCAAAGAAGAATGGAAGGGAAACAAAATGCCGCAGATGCGATAGGAGATCCTGGCATTCTCGCTTTCGCCTAAACGAAGGGTGAGTTGGTTGCTGACGCCTGCCGTGGCTGGCTCCACACGGCCCACCAATCCCACCGTTATATTTGCTGATCCGGTACACTGCAGCCCCATGCCATTCTTGCCAACAATGAAGCTAAGAGGTTACCAAAACTCAGAACTGCGCAACGTTATCCATCGACTAAATAAGAGATATCCACAACTATTCAACTCAATAAGAGACACAGGACAGAACAAGCTAGTCGCAATCATATTTAACTAATTCTAAGATGATGAGTGCACATTAGAACAGTCTCGGCGCTGAGTTGGACTTGCAGGTGAAGGAGCGACAGAGGGAGCAGAAGGGATAAGAAACGAAAGAACTGACAAGATCTGGACACACACAACGAAGGGAGCACCGAAAAGAGCGACAACGGATCAGTGCGTGGCCTCAACGCTTCTCCAATCTCTCTGGTTTGAAGGTAATCGAGTGAATTTCGTCTACCTCGCCACGCACTCAACAATTGGGCCTGTGGGAGTTGCTAATAAGGATCCAACAGGGGAGAAGGAGTACGGACAGCGCAGCGCACAGCGGTCACAGCAACCAAGAGATGAAGATTAGCTCGTTTTTTGCTACAATCTGCTATACAAATATATGATATCACTACATATGTCACTACTGTTTGATGCTGATTTACACTAATAAACAAATTACTTGACAATTTGCAACGGCTGAAGCAACAAAACCCAAGTAATGGCAGGAAAATAAAATCTTTTAAAGATGCGCGCCATTCTTAACAGCAGACTCACGTTTGCAAATCGTGAGCAGAAAAGGGCGGCCGTAGCCTGTGCATTGCATTGACTGCCTTGCCGGCGAGCTCTCTCAGCAGCGGCCAAGTCTAGACAGGCGTCGAGAAGGAGGTGGAAACGCTCTCTCGCCCCAACCAACACCATTACGCTTTCCGCCTCTGACAGGTTCGATACTTCAGCTCGCGACGCTGAAACATGTGCTAATTTGGAGCTCAATTTTCTTGAAAACGTCAGTTATCCGCTGTCAGTGTGAAAAAGGAAGCCATGGCTGGCCAGCAATAACTGGCTCAAGACTGTAGTTTGCAGTAACATCTGAGCTGAATGCTTGGCTTCCAAAAGGCTGCACAGAGCAGAGTGTGCAAGCGCATGTCTGAGAATATAACAACCTGATCGCGAACACGCATTCGAAAATGAATTAAGTGACCAGAAACTATAGAAGTTTGATTTGTTTTGCCCTTTTTGCAGTTGTTCATAATGTCAGATTGAAAGATGCTTGCTGAATTTGAAGTTTTTCACAGTTTTAGTTGTTTTAGTCATATACATTTAGATGGAAAAACAAGACAAAGTGCACTAAGCACTAGCAACAAAAAGGCGGCCATGGCAGCCCTAAAACTCTAGCGTAAGACTCACTTTGGCATTCTGCAGTATCACCCGTGTCAGAGTAAGGCTCTCAGGAGTGTGACTGTGTAGCAGCTCAACATGGGCCCTTCCTCCTCATGCTCCCTTCAAATCCTCATCTTCTTCCTTCCATCCAACCCCCTTCATCTAAGGCCAGTTTGAACCGTGCACTCCAGAGGCGGGAGCGGGAGCACGGATTCCAGGCGCTGCATGAGCCGGTAGTACTCGGTGTCCTGGTAGGCGAAGGGCTTGCGAGCCTCAAAGACCGCCCTCCGATACTCCTCCTTCTCAGCGCTGGAGATCTGGGCCAGCAGGGCCTGCAATTTGCAAACTGGAGGTAGAGCAAACTCCACTGGAAGAAAGGACAAGAGGATATACCCGATTCCGACTGCGAATGGCGGCATTGGCAGCCTCCACAGCGGCAAGACGCTCCTCACTCCGCTGACAGCGTCGACTCTGCTCCTCTGCCCGCTCCTCCAGCCGGTAGACGGCCCCGTCGAAGTGGCATGAGTACAGGCGGCCGCCTTCCCTCAGAGCGCTCCACTTCTTCACCTGAGGGGGGCACTCAAGGGTCTCCCAGGGAAGGTGGGATGGGAAGAAGGGGTTTGGGGCAACCTCGGTGCCGGCAGGGGTGACGCAGGCCTGGACCACCGGGCGAGCTCCGTCGCGGCTGCGAAGGCAGAGCCAGCGGAGGCTTCCGGTCACCCAGGTCTCGCCTCAAAAACACCACTTTTCGTGTGCTCAAAATACACTCAATCGTGCCAGGGTATTTGCCGTAAAATGCCACTTTTCAAAGTTTCCCAAGGGACTAGGCTTAGCCTTTGATAGAGTGACGCTGAGACACTTTGAAAATTGGCATTTTGTGGCAGATACCTGGAGCGCTTTCAATCGATTGTTTGGCAGCCAACCAGTAGCGTGCATCCGGCCATCCTCCAGACAGAAGCGGGAGCGTCGCAGGCGACGACGGGCCATTCTCGGCTGCTCACTGCTGGGCTTCTGCGATCCCTCATCCCATCAACTGAGGCTCTAGGGGAGTGGAGGCGGCAATTACGATGCTGTCCAGGGCCTGGCTCTGTGCGCGTTTGTAGTAGACGGGCGGGGTGCGGCGGCGAATGGCCAGGCGGAGTTTGGGCGCGTGCAGGGCGGGCTCAGAGTGACAGGCGTAGATGAGCCGGCCCACCAACACCTCCTCGCCGCCCTCCAATCGCCCGGCCGCGCTGGACTGACAGGCTAGGTCCACGGCCAGCCAGCCCCGACCCTGGCGGCGGCAGGCTACCAGCACAGCCCTTCAGAATGAGCTCCTGGTCTATATGCGACCTATAAAGAGAAGACTGAAGAGGTGTGAACCGCTGGGGGTTGAGCCAGACCTCGCCGTCCCCACGACGCTGGCCCTCGGCGTCCAGGCAGGCCAGTGTGGAGGCAGAGAGACAGAGGCTGAGCAGTACCAGACGCATGGCTGGTGGGAGCAGGATGGAGTAGGGGAGTAGGCTGGAAGTCTGCAGGAGCTGTGAGCACTGAGAGTGGGCTTGGAAGGGCGGGTGCTTTTATAGGGGCAGTCTGGGCAGAGGCCTTGTCGGGGAGAGGCGAAGGGAGTGGCTTTTTGTCAAGGCCGTCGCCACGGCGTCGCGTAGTCGGCGCGTACGGCGGAAGAGTACGGGATGGGGGCCTTGCCTGGATAGTAGGGGATGGGAGGTGTGTAGGGTAGGGTGTGAGGGGTGTGTAGGAGCAGGAGCACGAGTTGGGTGTGTAGGCGACCCCGGCCTTTGCATTCCGATCTTAACTGTCCCAGTGCATTAGGCCCAGATGAGGCTGTCTCATTAGGCCTCCGACGACCCCTGTGCACCAATTTCGCCTTCCTGAGGTTATGGGCTCTGGATGCCCTGTTTTCTGGGGCCTGGTTTTGATGCTGATGCTGTTGACAACTATAAAAGGTGGCACGAGGAAACATTCTTTGGGATGGTATGCGGGCTTCTATGACCACATATTTCTGTGGTTTTGAGGAATTTCGCAAGAATTGGTTTTGTCGTGAATATGCTAAATATTTGACAAATGGTGCATACTGCATGCTAATGCTATAATACTCTAAAAGAAGAAAAACTCAATAAGTGTGATGGATGAAGCAAACCAGAGTCTAATGGGAGTGTCTCCGTCTACTGCTTGTCACTGGCGATGATCGGTTTCTCCACCCTTCGCAGATGCGTGTGTGACAAAGTTTTTGCGAAAAGGTCAGCTGATATGACAAATGAAGTTGAGAACGATTAGAAGGATTGTCGGTGTCTGACAGCCGTACCCAGTCAAAGTATTTCTCCCTAGTCCCACGTAAACTGCCCTATGCAAACGACCAGTTGGCATTAGTGCGCGTCAATTAACTTTGCTCCAAATTCCTTTTTGCTCGACAAACTGCTGTCCAGAAATTGGGTTGATGTTTGCGTGGCAATGTCGCGTCACTCCATGCTGCAGTTTTGCGGTTGATTTTTGTCAGTTAGCTCCATTTTTTTCATTTCCACGAAATAGAATTGCAATTTCAGTAAAGAATTTATGCACAACCATAAGCATCCATCAAATTGAAGACCCGATAGCCTCAGAGTAAAGCATTTGCCTGCCCAATGGCAGGGAACCAAATGAGAACCAGAAACACAGCGCATCTTTGGCTGTCTCAAGACTGAATCACTGAGCAAGACACCCGCATCAACCATTATTACAGCTCAACAACATGCAGCGCTTTCACTCCTTGCCTCACTCCCTGCACCGCCTGCCGCATCCCATGCTGAACATCCGCACCCTTCCACTCTCCTCCTGCAACAATCCAGCCCCATCAATCCTGGCCAGATAGTCCCACATCACTCCTCCAGATAAACCCAAACGTCTCCCCCCGTATTCAACTAAAGCAAAGCCCACATTGCACTCCAGCGGGGGCAGGGGGAGCCGGCGCTGTAGCTGCTGCAGCAGGCGATAGTAGGCGGTGTCCTTGTAGGCCTTGGGGCCTCCCGTGAGCACCAGGAGACGATGCTCCCTGTACTCCTCCTCAGTCGCAGTCCTCAGCAGCTCCTGCAGCCTCTCTTCCAATCCATCCACCCACCTCACAGGGGCCTCCTGTGTACCCGGTTGGCGGCCGTTATCCTATCATTCTCCGCCCTCACAGCCTCCAGCCGCGCTCGACTCCGTCGACAGCGAAGGCTCACCTCCCCCTCCGCCAATGGCAGGGCCACCAGCCTCACCTGGCCCCCGTCAGCCGACAGACGGCAGGAGTAGAGCTGGCCGCCCTCCGTCACCGCCAGTCCTGTAGGCACCTGCACAGGTGGACAGTTACTTCAGCCGTAGGAGGAGGTGAAAGGGGTTGGGGAGTACCTCCAGACCGCTGGGGCTGAGACAGGCTTGGACCTGGACAGCGGCCAGGGTGCAGGCAAAGCGAACACTGCCGTCGGCAGACAGCCATAGGTCTCCTGCCAGTTTCGGAGTGTGGGCTTATATGGGCTAATGAAGGTGGTATGCTGGCCCCATACCATCGGCGTGCCAATTGCCCTGGTCATCCTGACAGCTGTTGTCCAGATTGGCGGCCGCCAGCCCTGTCTGCAGCTGGCGCCATGCTGTCACCTCTTTCTGTCCAATCCATCAAGGTTGGCGCTTGAGAAGGGAGGAAGAGAGGACACAGACCAGGTAGGAGGGCAGGGCGAAGCGGCGCTTGTAGAGTGCCGGTGTGGGGGTGCTGGGAGTGGGCAGAGGGCGCGTGAAGTGTTGGAGGCGCAGAGGGCGCGTGGAGAGCTGGAAGCGTTGGCGACCACCGGGGAGGGTGAAGACGAGGCAGTGAAACTCCCTCCCATCCGCCTGCTCCTGCCCTCCGGGCTGCAGTCTGCCGGTTGGCGTTTGGCAGGCCACATCCTCGATCAGAAGCACCCCTTCGGCCCCTCTGCGACACACTTGCACAACGCTTCTGCAAATTGCCCAGTGCCTCTGCTGAATGGCCCCTTAGGTGCAAATCTCTGCAACTCTAAGTCAGAACAGGAAAGTGAGTGGGTTAAACAGAAGGACAGTTGGCTGGCTGAACCTTTCACTGTCGAACCACTCCACGCCCTCCTCGAAGCATGCCATGGCAGCCACTGCAGCCCAAGAAGTCGTGAACAGTAGCAGTTTGGTCATCATCTCTGGCGGCTTTGTGCCTCTGCTGCTGCAATGCGCTACTTTTATAGGCCCAGAGTCCTATCAGGGCCTTGTCTCGTGGGCGCGAAGGTGTTGTCGTTTGTCTTGCGCCAAATGGTGTGCCACACCCAAAGCGTTTGACGTACGCCCACTCTACGCTACGCAGCGCGTACGGCCCGCCGCCAACCACACCCTGCTCCTCCCAGTTCCTGGGAAGCCTGGGCACTGACTCTGCCCACATTCCCCAGCCATCTGCGGTCCTTTATGGCTGCCGCTGTCTAATTCGACTGTTGACGCAGTGGGGGCTGGGCCCATCTGCTGCAATTGCTGCCACTTACTCATGTTGGCAAGGGTATGGAGGGGCGCCTGGAATTCTTGGTATTCCCGGCACACTTTTCTTCCCGGTTTCGCCCAGCCTGTACCTGCTATTTTTGGCTTGTGGCGCGCTTGTGGCTTGAGAAAGAGCAATTGAAATTGAAGGCCGTTTGCAATGTGGGTGGTGTGAGGGGCAGCATTTGATTTGAAGCCTTTTTGCGCTCTGGATGTCAACAGGGCGATTACAATCAAGGCACTCTGTCCATCTTCATTAGGCCGTGATGAGCCTGTTTTCCCTACTGCATCTCGGCTTGCCGGAATGCGATTTCCTTTGGGTGTGCCGTGTGAAATCGCGGCCAAATTGATGACGTTGAGAAATTGTAACATTTTGAAGAGTGTCCAGGCATCCCTGGAAAGATACTGCGAAAACTGGCAAGACAGAAGTGTGACTAGAAGTCTCCGATTATCATTGTCTGCAAGCGTTTTTGCCCTGCTTAAGGCGTAAAAATAAATAAAAAAACTATTCAAAACCTGCTATCATTCGCCAGTAATAAACTGATAAATTGAATAGCCACAAATTTATTCGGGGTGAATTTGGCTATCGTTTCTAGATGCGTGGCCTTTGCGATATTCCTCCTGCCTGCAGATTGAAAAATTTACTTTAAATGTTTAAAATTAGGGAATTGGAAAGCGTTATTTGCTACTTCCTTACTCCTAGCAAAAGCAAAACAAGAATAGCAAGGACTTGAACTTCGTGGTCACTCATTTCACTTTGCGCCATTAAATATTTTCCAAACGTGTGCTCGTTTCAAACTTTATGGATATTAGCTTCAGCATATATTCACAAAAGCACCTGCAGGTCTTCAATAGACAATTGGTCATGCACAAAATGTTCAATGGAAAAACTGTTCCATTAATTGGTTTACTTTCATTTAGAGCTGAAATTTATCTATATTCTGTTCTGTAGTACAAGAAGAGCATGGTTTTTGCCCAGTCAGTCAGCCCAAACCTGTCCATTTCTCTTTGCTCCGACTCCAATAATATCTCCATAAGACTTCAGTGAAAGCCAAATGCACTTGTCTGAGAGGGGGAAAAAAGAGTGATAGAGTTTTTGGTGTTGGTCCTTGAGAGTGGGGAGAGTGTCAGACGAGGGTGGCCCGGAGTCCGGCCCCGTTCTCCAGCGCGAAGTGGCAGTCGGGGCCGTGGATGAAGACGGAGTTGGGGCAGGACTCCCCGCGCCCTCTTTCCCTCAGGCTCCCTCCTCTGCCCCGCTTCTCCTGCCAATCCTCCCTATCTCTTCTCCTGCCAACCGGAAGGGCTGGTGGAGTCAGACCAGGAGCATTCGCAATGTTTCCGGCTATACCTACTAAGCTAACTGGGACTTAATGGGGCCTACCTCAGGGCAGTCGCTTCCTTGAGGCCTATACAGCAATGGCTATAAAGCAGAGAGGAGAAGAGCGATAAAGTAGAGAATAGACTTGAGCAAGTGAACTGGGCATGGGAGCATATGGAAAGAGGCCAACATCACAGGAGCCGAAAAGTTTCTCCAGCAGCTTCATCACATCGCTGCGCAGCTCCACGCTGAAGTAGCCGTAGAGGTAGGGATTGGCGCAGGAGTTGAGGGTGGCGAATCTGCAGAAGAAACCGCTTGCCCTTCCCTCCATTTGTGTGACTAAAGGAGTGGGCTGGAAACACGTGTAGGAAGGTGGATATGATGGGCGGTATCCTGATGTGGTTGAGCTTGCGTCCCGTGGAGAGATCTGTGTCCGCGAAGTGCAAGGACGCAGCGATGAAGTACGGCGTCCAACAGATCAGGAACACGATCACCATTGCAGCTCAAAATTATGCACCTCCTCCTTTCCAGTTTTCCTGGCACTGAGAATGGTTTTATCTAAAATCATGTCTATGACACATATCAAACGTAATTTGAGAAAAAATCCAAAAAAAGTTTATTTTAAATGTTGCTTATTGAAATAAAAAAGTAACATTTCATAATATAACTTTTCCATCAAACCTCATCAATTGCTAGATGAAAATTTAAAAATATTCATATGAATATTAATAGTTTAAATTGTTTAGGAAACCAGTCATATGGAATTGCGAAGAGCTGCGTCGATTGCTCCGCTCCCGACTCTCGCTGTCCTCCCTTATGGCCCCTGGCAAGAGACGCGGAAGGTGGGGGAGGGGATTGAGTAGGAGAAGGGCGAACTGTCGTCCACAGCTTCCTCGGAGGCAAACTTCCAGAACATGATGCCGTAGCAGAAGCAGATGACGAGGAAGGGGAGGAGGTAGACCTGTCCAGGGAAGAGATGGAGGTGTGAGGTGGGAATAGGTGGAGGGGGATAACCTCAACGGCGGTGACGGCTGTGTTGGCGATGTCATAGTAGGGTGGGATTTGACCCGTGAAGGAGACGGAGATGCACTGGTAGTAGGAGGTGTAGCAGGGGTGCCGAGTTACAAAGAACAGTTCCAGCTGCAGTTTTAGAGGATTTCCTCTGCGCCGATGACTGAAGAGGGGGGTGAAGAAGATGAAGAAGATGGGGAGGTGGAAGTGCTAGAGGAGCAAGGCCTATAGGAGGCTGATGAATGGAAGCAAGTATGAGGAAGGAGGACTTAGCATGTTTGTTTGATCAATGATATCCCTCTCAAGAGTAACCTGAGGCAGGGAAAGGATGGCGGCAATGAGCCAGGAGAAGATGAGGCCGATGTCCACGATGCCGTCGGCTTTGGCCAGGTAGCTACAGTCGAACATGATGCAGCCGAAACGATCCAACGTGATGGCGATGAGGACGTTGGAGCCCAGGTAGACGCCAAATACGTCCAGGAACTTGCACATTCGGCACAGCCAGTCAGGGCCCAGCCACCTGCGGGTCAGTTTTAGCCTTCCACTCTCATTTTTGAAAAAGAGAAAAAGTTTTTGATTTAGGGTCACATCCAATGATAGTGTTCGTTTAAAGCAATCAATCGGGGTAATCAAAGGTAATGCCGTATGAATGGCGTACGAATACGAATGGATACGAATTGGCCTGGCGCGAGGGAGCACAGCGACCGTCAGCGCCCAGGCCCTCTTTTCGACCCAGGTGTATATTTTTGGGGTTAATGCTAGATCTTAAATTTGATAAGGTTCTTGCTCCCGCTAGGAGCGACCAATCTTTCTAATTCTTTTTGCATTGGAAAGAGCATGCACGAATTAGTCCAGACTCGCGAGAAAAGCCGCAAAATATCAGTATTTCAAGGAGAAATTGAGAAATAAAGCTGCCGTCCGAACTCCTGCTGCTGCTGCTGCTGCTGCTGCTGCTGCTGCCCTGCTCCTTCGCATCTGCTAATGAACGAGAGTAGGTATTCACTTATACTTATCCCCCACCCACCTCCCCGGGTCCTTGGGCCTTTGGTATTTATTTATTCATAACTCTCCAGCAAGATATATGCACCAGTAGTTTAGTGGTCTAAGCGATTGAACTGTGGGATGAACCTGGAAAGTTCGAATCCTTCTCAGGCATTCATTTTAATTTTTGTTTATTTAAAGTTGAGGAGATAATTGGTACCAATGGCAGGCCAAAAGTAAAGCTTTTTATCCCGAGAATCGATTGCCTCATGTGTAAAACTAAATAATTTTCCCAATAATTTATTAGTTTGCCAATAAATTTTGCATTCCCAATACTTTATTAGTTCGCCAATAAATTTGCATTGTATTTTTCATTTTCGAAACTTATTTGTTTTATTTTTTGAATAAATAAATTAGTTTATTTATTATTTATTCATTTATCTAATATAATTTGAACTAAATATAAAACCAACAACCAAAAACTAATAACATAAATCGACACAATTGGCCTGGCGCGAGGGAGCAAAGCGACCGTCAGCGCCCAGGCCCTCTTTTCGACCCAGGTGTATGTTTTGAGGGTTAATGCTAGATCTTGAAATTGATAAGGGTTTTTCTCATGACATACGAATTCAATCGCTCTGATTCTTTTTTCATTGGAAAGAGCATCCTCGAATTAGTCTGTACTCGCGAGAAACTGCCATAAAGTTTACAATTTGGTGTAGAAAAATGCAAAACAAAGTGCCGTCCGAACTCCTTCCCTGCTGCTGCCCTGCTGCTGCCCTGCTGCCCTGCTGCTGCTTCGCATCTGCTAATGAACGAGAGTAGGTATTCAATTTATCCCCCCACCCCCTATCCGGTCCTTGGGCTTCAGGTATTCGTTTAAAACTCATAGCCCTTCAATTGACCAGTTTAGCATAGGCACCAGTGGTGTAGTGGTGTAAGCGGACCGGTGGCTGGTTGAAACTGGCAGGTTCGAATCCTTCTCGTGAATAAAGTTTATTTTTTGTATATTTGAAGTTGAGGAAAATAACTGGTACCATCGGCAAGCCAAAAGTAAAGATATTTTCTCCTGAAAACCGATTCCCTCGAGTTAATTTTTTTTTGCATGATTATTCACTTTCCAAACTTTCGTTTTTTTTAGCTAAATGGTGTCTTATTCGTTTATGCAAAAAAAAACAACAATTAGAAGAAAAAAATTGAAACAAGTCTTTTGTATGTTAAAAGTTGAGGAAATAAATGGTACCATCGGCAAGCCGAAAGTAAGCTCTTTTCTCCCAAAAAAAAACAAATGCCCCGAGTGTAAAGTCAAGGAAATTTCCCTACTACGAGTGGAATCTGCTGTGTCACCTGTATTTTGTTTGAGCGCGCATGAAAAGAGCTCTTGAACTGCGCGCGAAAACAAAATGCAGATGCCCCACAAGCAGATTCCACTCGTAGTAGGGAAATTTCCTTGACTTTACACTCGGGGCATTTGTTTTTTTTTGGGAGAAAAGAGCTTACTTTCGGCTTGCCGATGGTACCATTTATTTTATTTTTGCATGTTTAAAGTTGAGGAAATAAATAGTACAATCGTCAAGCCGAAAGTAAGCTCTTTTCTCCCAAAATATCAGTTGTCCCGAGTGTAAAGCCAAGGAAATTTTGCTACTACTAGTGGAATCTGCTGTGTCACTTGTATTTTGTTTGAGCGCGCATGAAAAGAGCTATTGAACTGCGCGCGAAAACAAAATGCAAATGCCCCACAAGCAGATTCCACTAGTAGTAGCAAAATTTCCTTGGCTTTACACTCGGGACAACTGATATTTTGGGAGAAAAGAGCTTACTTTCGGCTTGACGATTGTACTATTTATACGAATACGAGCGGATGGAAAACTGCGGGTGAAACGGCAAATATCTCGATTTTTGTACAAAATTCAAAACAGCTCTTATGGGGCCAAAAAGTTCGTTTCTTATGTAAATTCTACCCCAACCTCTTTTTTTAATATTTTTCTCAAAAGTCAAAACTTGGTTTTAACTTACAGATTTAGTTTAAAATAAATGAAATACCGACAATCGAATTTGCAAGAGGAATGGAGGTAAAACTAGGGTTGCAACCCATTTTGGGCAAAAAGGAAGTGGAAGTGGCTGGCAGACCGAATGGTGGAGGCGTGGAGAATCTCGCGGGGCATGTGGTAGAGGGTGATGATGAGGTCGGCAATGTTCATGTGGAGCAGAAGGCGATTGACGCGATCCGCCTTCCGCCACAGGTTGGAGGCCAGGATGAAAAACATCGTCACGTTACCCGCCGCCGACACCAGGAACAGCAGCACATAGGCTGCTATTTTCACCACGTGGTCCATGCTGCAGCTACTTTGTCTTTTTTGGAGGTTTTTTATTTCTGTCAATTTTTATCTTATTTTCCTGTCTTCTTTTTCTCTACAATCACCAGGTGGACCATTCTGCAGCAGCGAAGGTCAATTTTGGAAGTTATCTTATTTATTTCTAAGAATTTTTGACCGCGGAGCGGCCCGAAGGGCCGCTCCGCGGTCTATAGAGGTTACTCAACTTTTGTCCTCATGTGTATATATGTATATATGTATATATGTATGTCTGGAAATGCTGGGAACGGGCGAATTCTCAACGGATTTGGACAAACTTTTTTTTTCCTGAAAGGTAATGAGATTTTAGGAAGATCTGGAGGGGTAGACCCGGAATTTGAACTTTTGAAACATTACTTTTTTGGGTAGAAAGGTTGAAAATTTGGGTATGCTGTAAAAGGCTCAATTCTCAACGGATTGGGACAAACTTTTTTTTTCCTGAAAGGTAATAAAATTTTAGGAAGATCTGGAGGGGTGGAACTGGTTTCCGAGCATTTGAAACATTACTTTTTTGGGTAGAAAGTTTGAAAATTTGGGTATGCTGTAAAAGGCTCAATACTCAACGGATTTGGACAAACTTTTTTTTCCTGAAAGGTAATGAGATTTTAGGAAGATATGGAGGGGTGGAACTGGTTTCCGAGCATTTGAAACATTACTTTTTTGGGTAGAAAGGTCGAAAATTTGGGTATGCTGTAAAAGGCTCAATTCTCAACGGATATTGACAAACTTTTTTTTTCCTGAAAGGAAATAAAATTTGAGGAAGATCTGGAGAGGTTTGACAAGTCCCGGAGCATTTGAAACATAACTTTTTTAGGTAGAAAGGTTGAAAAATGGGGTATGTTGAGAGCTCCGCGGTCACCTATTGCGCTCTGCGCCATATACTTGTTGTAAGAATTTTTTTAGAAGATTTATCTACAAGAATTTAGGCTGCTTTCTTCACTACATGGCCCATGCTGCAGCCGAATTTTCCCGTTGTGGAGGTTTTTATTTATTTATTTCTAGAATTTTTATAAGAAGGTTCAAGATTTAAGGTTTAAGGTTCAAGATTTGTAAGGTTTAAGGTTCAAGATAAATATTTAAGGTTGAACAAATTGTAAAAGCTAAGAGAGAAGGCTTTGAAAGAGGACCTGAAAAGAAGATGTGCTGGTATGGGGGCTTCCAGACCGCAGAGGAAGGTCTGGTTGTGACCTAGGCTGGCGTTGTAGAGGACGGGATAGCCGTTGGGCGGCGTTCGGTTGGGGAAGAAGGCCAGCGGGTCTGACTCCTGTGTGTGAATGAAGAGACCCATCACTGACACTTTGAGCCTTCAAACATTTTTGCTTTGGCACTTAATTTCGATGGAACACTTTTTTCGATCGATAATGGGACAGCTTCATTTTCTCGCAATGTTGCATTTGCTGAAGGCATTAAACATGCGGCTGGAAAAAACTCGAAGAAGGGGAGGCCTAAAAGGAATTCTCCTAGCGCATGAAGAACCTTAATTATATGACAAAAACGGACAATTTCGCCAGGGCCTTTAATGTGGGGAATCGTCAAAAAAAATGGCCTATTTTTATTCGCCTATGTTTGATGAAATTTCAATGGAACATGACATTTACAGTGAATAGATATGCGACGGAAAAAGGCCTCTTGAAATCGGAGCCGTTTCAGTGCACCTCTTTCTCAGCTCGCGGGAACTATAGAGCATAACTAGGCCACAGATTGAAGCGGAAGCCATGGTCCATTACGCCTACCCAATGCACACAATAGATGCCTCATAGATGCTTACACTTCCTCAAATTCCTATACTTTCATCTCCGGTTCTATTATTTATTATTATTAATGTGAAAATTACTACTGTCACTATCACTAATTATTGATTTGATTTGGATTTTATTCTTCATCCAAATCAAGTTACCTTATTCCATATCTATTTATTGCCTTCTATATCTTTCATAGCTTTCAAAAAGGGTAAAAAGTAAAAAGGGCTCAATGGAAAAATCGTTCCAGTCCCGCCCACACTAGCCCATATTTCAGGCGAGTAAGAGATGGGGCATTCATATCGCAGCCTCAGAGGAAATGCCTCAGCATCCTGCCTCTGCCCAAATCAGGCAGGCCATGCATCACACATTCCATCTGTCACCCAGCCCCTCAGCTATGAGGCCCTTCGGGGAAGAAGCTTTGAGTGATGCTCTGGGAGTCTAAGGAAGGCGCACTGGTGCAGCAGAGAAGAAGGGGGCGGGCGGTGTTTGCTTTGGAAGGAGAGGAGCGGAAATATGGGCAGAGCTCACTCCGGGGCCCAGATTAGCGCGCTGCCCCTCTCTCTCTTCGCCGCATCCTCAAACCAAGCCCTGCCCCACATACCCATCCCTGCCCTGCCCCACATACCCATCCTGCCACCCCCACCCTCCCAGGCCTCTCCAGCAGAGAAAAGGCCCTATTGAGCTGGTCCACACGCAAGGCGCCGCCGGCCACCTGCTTCCAAAGCCTCTCCAACTCGCCCACACTCATCCTCAAACTCCTCCCCTTGTCCTGCTTGGGAGGAGAAGCTGGGGAAGAGATAGATGGATGAGAAAGGGGGGAGGAAGAGGAAGGAAGGTGAAAATGAGGCCAGCAGGCTGACAGCGCCGTCCTATTGGCGGGCAAATGAAAGCTTGGCATGCGGACGGGCGCTGCTGGCATGTGCGCTTCTTTTGCCGCCCTCCCTCCACGACTCCCTCCACCTTCCCACTCACCCCCCAAGGGCCCTTCTGTTCATTTCAAGCTTCATCATTTTCAGCTCTCCACTAGTCCTTGATTTTATGGCTTCATCGAGATTTGAACACAAATAGCAGTCTAATTATCAGCTTTATTCAGTTTTGCACAGCTCAAGACATTTTTGCCTGTTGCGTGAAAGAGATAATTTTTCTTACATTTTTGTTTGCTTTATTTATCTCCCAATTGCATAGATCAATGCTTATGCTAGTGTTCATAAAATGCTAATATAAATTAAATTAGAAGATTATTTGAAACATAATCCTCTAAAAACAACCGTAAAGCAGACATACGGGGTCATTGTCGGGGTTGGGCAATCTGGAAAGCAGACAGGCCCACTGGGAAGTGCGCTGCTAGGCTGAGGGTGAGGGCTAAAAAGTGAGGCAAGCCAGCGACGCGGTGTGGCGCGAAATTGGCGGCAATTGAATGCCGGCGCCTCCTCCTTGGGGGAATTTAGTTGCCCGGAAGTGAACAA
Organism: Ptycholaimellus sp. GST1_10; assembly: GCA_030248095.1. NCBI lineage: Eukaryota > Metazoa > Nematoda > Chromadorea > Chromadorida > Chromadoridae > Ptycholaimellus > Ptycholaimellus sp. GST1_10. Next base: position 13,322 of record JASANA010001675.1, on the reverse strand, counting down.
TGAAGTCAGAGCCTCGCCACGCCCGCCCATCGCCAAAAAGCTCTCTCTTTCCCTCACTTTTCCAGACAAAAAGCGCGACAGACCCAGCCTCCCCAGACACACACTCGCCTGCCACTGACACTGCCTCTGACAAAGCCCACCCAACTGGAGGAATGTCGAGGCAAAGCGGACAGGACGGGAGAGAGCTGAAAGAAAGGGACTGCCGCGGAGGCGCCCCGGCGATGAGGAGGCGCGCCGTGCACGGGAAGAGGCCTATTTGGTGGCTGATTGGACAGCGCGGCAAAGGCCACCCCCTTTCCCAGCCTCCAATTCCCCTGCCAATCCCGCAGCAGCTCTTCTAGCCTCACATCATTCCCATCTCTCCATTCCCCCTCCCCCGCTACGACCCAACTTCGCCCACCCCCACCGGAGCTTCGCATATCACCACCTCCTGGCTTTTCAACGATTTTTATCCACCACACCAGCAGCCCCAATTACCCCAGGCAGCAGAGAGAGGGAGGGCAATTGGCCGGCCGGAGGCATTTGTTGCAAAGCGCGGCAGCGGGAGGCGGTGAAAGGGCAGGGCAGCTGCAAGAGGCCCCCACAGGCCCCCTAGGCCAGCAGAGGCGCAAAGGGCAGAGACTTAGGCCTGGCGCCAAATAGGTTCTCCAGGCCGCCTACTGCCCCCTATTAGCTGCGGCCTAACGCAGGGGGCACGCGCCTCTCTGCCCTGGGCTTTTGGGCCCCAGTGAGGATGCGGAATGCGCCTTCTATTAGCCCTGCCGCCGCTGCTTTTTGCGCCCCTTCAAGACCTCGCTGGGTTTTTTGCCCTCGCCAGGCGCTTGCGACAAAGACAGGGCTGGGATGAAGACGCCTCAAAGACGCCTGAGCAATGGCCTGGGCGGCATTCGGACTCAAAGGCAGGAGATAGCGACCCTGGCCATTGCTCAGGAAGCTTCCAGCCTGCGGGGGGCGCTGTTCTGATCTGGCCAGAAAACAAACACACACAGCCCGCCCCAAAAAAGCAAGCCCCACCAGCTTTGCCAGCAGCGGCAGAGTTCTCACGCAGCTCTGGACAAATTGCAGCCTGTCAGCTGGGCTGGGACCGTCATCTGTCAGCCTCCACTCAGGCAAAGGCTCTCCGCCCTCAAGGCCTTGGGCGCCCCCCCCTTTGTCCAGTCTCCTGTCACCATCCTTCCCTCGTCAAAAACTCGGCAGAGATGCGGAAAAAACGGCCAACTGGATTTTCAGCTCCCCCCAGCCGGCACCTTTTTGGCCTGTCTTCGTTGGATGCAGGGCCAGAAGGAGCAAGGCTAGCCTCTAATGGCGGCTAGGGGATGTAGCAAATGGGAGCCCGTCTCTGCCCCTGCAGGCCATAAATGGCCGTGAATAAAGCATGCCAAACATTGGGGCCGCGCGCCCCCTTCTTCCTCCCCTTCCCGGGAAGAAATGGACATGGGAGAAGGGGCAATCGAGTACGTCAAAGACTGGCCCGTACTCTGGGGAGCCATTTGGGCGGCTGGCTTGGCTTCTGCGACGGGTCGCTTCTAGTTGGCCCTCCTGATTAGCTGCCCCCCCCCCCCCCCCTGGTGCTGGGCAAAGGCAGGCTGGGCCTCATTTTCTATGCGGGACAGACGGCCTCCTTTTGACGTCAAGCCCTTCAGGAAGAGACCCGGTGAGCTTCTACCGCCTTTTTTATGGTGGTACTAAAAAAGGGGGAAATATCCAAAAACAACTTTTGCGATGTTTTACTGATTTATTACCTGACCTATAGCATATTACAAGTTTTAAAAAGTAAAATTACACCACGCCTTGCCTAATATCCTGCAGACCCAATATTTTAAGCTCCAAACGGTACAACGGAATAAGGCGAAACTCAAAAAACTAAGGCAAATTAATTGCCATTATTTTGCCGCAAAATGTCATTTTTCAAAGTGTCTCAGCGTCAAGGTGAAGCATAAAACATTGTGACGCTTGGGCTTAGGGTTGGCTTAGGCTAAGATAGTGTTGGAACAATAACGCAGAGACACTTTGAAAAATGGCATTTTGCGACAAATACCTGGAGGGTCAAATGGGGCCTCTAGGCAGGCAATAGTTGGGCCAGGCGGTCTCCAGGAGGAGAGGCAGGAGGATAGGCTGGGTGGTGAATGGCGGTGGCTGCGTAGGTGTGTGTGGAGCAATTGGGGCCCAGCAGCCCTATCTTGCCTGGCCGCGGGCAAGAAGCGCCGGCGCCGAGCTGGCATGACGGACTGCCTCCCGCTTCTTCCACGGCTAAAATGTCAGCAGCGCCACACACAGGGTCTTCAGGCGGACAAATCTTCCCCCTAGCTACCTCTCACGACTGAGACCACCCGGAGTCCTCTTACCAGCCACAGACGGAGGCTAGCCATTGTTCAAGCACAGGCATACACAGCCGTAGCTGGATGTAACACAACTGGCCAGAAATCAAGAAATACTACATATTTCGTAAATTCATTACTGCAGATTCAAGATTAGAAACTGCCGGCCATTGCTGAATGTGTCCTTTTGGAGATGGTACTTTTTCCACAAAATTAATGTCGTTCGTGTTCGTTTGTGTTCGTGAGTTTTCTTCTTGCTCAGCTCTTGAGATCCTGCGTTTTTTGTTGTGAAATATATTGCCTAAAAATCCAAACTATTAATCTTACAAAACACTAAATCGAAAAAACTACTGAAACGTTCGATGGGAATATTTTTTAAGAGAACATGCGAATCATTTAGTAAAATTGGCAACATTCATTCCATTAAAAAGCCTGCTTTTCAAGCCTAGTAGAACAAACTAAATTTATGCTTACCGATCAAGCAAGATCTAAAAAAGCATCAAGTTTTATTAATCGATTAAGAATATTTCAATTGCAGTCATGAGATTGATGCTTTTATGTCATCAAACGAAGACTGCGTTTCAGCATCCTCATTCTGTTGCCGTTCTTGCGGCCCTAGGTTTCAGGTGTGTGGAGGGGAATGTTGCATTTTGTTTTGTTGTGACGGCTCAAAATTCAGCCGTAGGGAACTGTGGGCGGAATGTTGCATTTCGCTTTGTGGTGACTGCTCCCTTTGTCTGGTGTTTGGGCTTTTTGGAGCCTAGCCTATCTATCCCCCCAAATCTCCCCCCATTCCACTGCCTCCTTCAGCTTCACCTCATTCACAGACAGCGTTTCACTGCTAAAACACTTTCATTTTTGATTTTCAGAAAATAAAGGGTATGCAAGTGGTTTGATGCTTTGCTGCCCAGCCCGAAGTCATGCAAGAGGGGCGCCCCTTCTGCAGGTGCCCAGAATACGAGGTAGTTCTGTTTCCTTCAGCTTCTGAGGTTAGCATTCACTCCGTTCACTGCCTATAAGTGTTCTCCGCCCCACCAGCCCTCCCAGCCGAATGCCAGGCGATGAAGGAGATGAACCAGGCCATCCAGGTTGCCACTCAAGCATAGCCGGCAAACCACAGCTCCAGTCCTCATCCATGTGGATGTGCTGGTGTGCAGGCGGTTTCGAGCGTGGAGGCGGCGGCGGAGTCTTTGCCAGGTTCCACACCGCTGCTTCTTCAACGCCAGGTAGCCGCTTAACCTAACCTCACCAGGCTGCCAGGCCTTTGTCAGTCATCTTTCAGTCCCGCGGAGGGCAGGGCAGTCAGAAGGAGAAGCAAGCAGGCAAGCGTCGCTACGCCTGCGTCCTCTGCTCCAAAAGAGCTCCCTCTGCTTCCCACAAGCCCAGCTGGCCACGCTGCAGGAGGAGCAGAAAGACCTGGGCCTCCTCATCGAAGAAAACAAGGAGGCGCTCACAGAACGACAAGTCTCCACCGCTGCGGTTCTCTTTTCACCTCCAATCCTATTCTTAATTGAATCGAAATTGTAATCTGGAATTTTTTTATTTAAAATTTTGAAATATGACTCTTATGAGCCTAGACGTTTGGCAGCAGTACATCCAGAGGGTTGCAGGCGGCAAAGTGGACGCGCAAAGCCATGAAACGAATGGCCGATCTCCCCGCGGCACCGCCGAAGAAGCATAGAAGCGTAGACAAGACGAGCATCACCAACCTTATCAACAAAATAGCTTAGCCCCCTTTCATCAGACACCACTTCTCAAATAAGAAGCTTGCTTTTGAGGAGAAATACCAATCCCAGCTGGCCAAGGTGGAGCAGAACCAGAAAGACCTGGACAAGGAGATCGAAGAAAACAAGGAGGCGCTCGCAGAGCGAAAGGGAGCCACCGCTGCGGTTCTCTTTTCACCTCCAATCCTATTCTTAATTGAATCGAAATTGTAATCTGGAATTTTTTTTATTTAAAATTTTGAAATATGACTATTATGAGCCTAGACGTTTGGCAGCAGTACATCCAGAGGGTTGCAGGCGGCAAAGTGGACGCGCAAAGCCATGAAACGAATGGCCGATCTCCCCGCGGCACCGCCGAAGAAGCATAGAAGCGTAGACAAGACGAGCATCGCCAACCTTATCAACAAAATAGCTTAGCCCCCTTTCATCAGACACCACTTCTCAAATAAGAAGCTTGCTTTTGAGGAGAAATACCAATCCCAGCTGGCCAAGGTGGAGCAGAACCAGAAAGACCTGGACAAGGAGATCGAAGAAAACAAGGAGGCGCTCGCAGAGCGAAAGGAAGCCACCGCTGCGGTTCTCTTTTCACCTCCAATCCTATTCTTAATTGAATCGAAATTGTAATCTGGAATTTTTTTATTTAAAATTTTGAAATATGACTATTATGAGCCTAGACGTTTGGCAGCAGTACATCCAGAGGGTTGCAGGCGGCAAAGTGGACGCGCAAAGCCATGAAACGAATGGCCGATCTCCCCACGGCACCGCCGAAGAAGCGTAGAAGCATAGACAAGACGAGCATCGCCAACCTTATCAACAAAATAGCTTAGCCCCCTTTCATCAGACACCACTTCTCAAATAAGAAGCTTGCTTTTGAGGAGAAATACCAATCCCAGCTGGCCAAGGTGGAGCAGAACCAGAAAGACCTGGACAAGGAGATCGAAGAAAACAAGGAGGCACTCGCAGAGCGAAAGGGAGCCACCGCTGCGGTTCTCTTTTCACCTCCAATCCTATTCTTAATTGAATCGAAATTGTAATCTGGAATTTTTTTTATTTAAAATTTTGAAATATGACTATTATGAGCCTAGACGTTTGGCAGCAGTACATCCAGAGGGTTGCAGGCGGCAAAGTGGACGCGCAAAGCCATGAAACGAATGGCCGATCTCCCCGCGGCACCGCCGAAGAAGCGTAGAAGCGTAGACAAGACGAGCATCGCCAACCTTATCAACAAAATAGCTTAGCCCCCTTTCATCAGACACCACTTCTCAAATAAGAAGCTTGCTTTTGAGGAGAAATACCAATCCCAGCTGGCCAAGGTGGAGCAGAACCAGAAAGACCTGGACAAGGAGATCGAAGAAAACAAGGAGGTGCTACTCTAGTTTACTTATGACCGTGAACGCACACAGAAGAAGAGGTACAGACCGCCTCCCTGCCGAGCAAGGGAAGGCACTAATACGGATCCAGGCTCCCCGGCCAAATGCATGACATTTGCAATGAAGAAAAGCACCTGCAGCCCTAGAGTAACAAAGAAACTCTCGAATCCCGAAAGGGATGAGACCCGGCAACATGCAAAGCCGCGGAACCACAAACCAAATCACTCTGAAAACGATATCACAGAGGATAAAATTGAAACTGAAATTGAGCAACATGAAGTTGGCGACAAAGCTTTCAAACGAAAGACAAGCAGTAGAATTTCGACTGAGGGAAGAGGGAAACTGGCTGCCCTACCGCAGGGGCCATACTCGGAGTGCTGTGACGCGTGCAGGCAAGAGCTCCCCCTTTCTGAGCCCCCCTCACGCAGCTCCTCTAGGCCGCCCAGACCCTTGCGGGCCCCCGGCTTTGGGTGCTAGGCCGGTGGACGAGCCCTGATTTGCCAGATCCCTAACTGCCCTAGCCTGAATGATACCTGATTACTGCAATGCAAACTCTCCAGCTGAACTCAAACTGCAACAAGCGAATTGAACCTAAATTCTAGCAGCTGGAGACCCTGGGGGGGGAAAAGTTTGGAATGAAATGAGGGTAGGATGGGTGAGGCGAGGGAATGTCGGTGGCGGTGCAGAAGTTGACGGCGTAGCCAGCGCAGGTGTCGCGCCGTCGGTTGTCCTCCATGCTGCTCTCCGCCTCCTCCCACTGCATCCACAACACCCCCAGCCTCAGCTTTTGGTAGGGAACAGGAACCGGATTTGAGGGGAGCATCTGTGCCCGAAGGCTCAGACCGCCCCTGAAGCGCTTGAGGAGAAGCTTGGAGTGCCCGGTCTAGCTCCCCGGCGACCTCCGTCTCCCCGGCGTCCTCCGTCTCCCCGGCGTCCTCCGCATCCCTGCACCCTTCTCGCAGCACTTTCTCACCCTCACCGGAAGGCAAAGGACCGCAAAGGGAGTGGGCCTGGAGAGTCTCATCGAGAGACACCTCCAAAGGCACCACATGCGCGATTGAACGTCGAACGGTGTAGCCCTTGGCGTCGATGACGGAGACGTAGTGGACGGTGCCCAGCTGGTCCGGGTGCTTCTCCAGGATCCGGACGAGCTTCCACTGGTGCCTCGGCGCCGCCTCCTTCAGCAGCGCAGCACTCCCCACCGTCAACAGCTCCTTCCCCGTGCCTTTCAGCACTGCGGCTGCTTTGTGATGCTGAGCCCGGAGGTGACCCAGGTACTCTGAAGCCCAGCGTCCAATCATGTCTGAAACTACTCGATCTTGCCGGCTGAGGCCCGCCCGTAGCCGCTGAGACTCCAGCTCCGCTCCAGGCTCCACGAAGGCCGCCGTGACGAGGAAGTCGATGGGCCGTAGTGGGCGGAAGTCGTCCACGGCGTCCGTGAGCGGGCAGAGCGGCCGGCAGTTGATGGCGCACTCCACCCTGGCCAGGCAGGTGATGAAGACGTCCTCGGTGGTGAGGCGGTGCCAGAGCAGAGGCCCCAGCCCCAGCTTGAGCAGCTTGACTTGCACCTCCGATGCCCCGTTGTACCAGGGCGCCCGAACCGGTGTAGGCTTGAAGTGGACGGGGAACTTGGCAGCGAAGCCGGTGATGTCGGCCTTCTCCCCGTTCGCGAAGACCAGGTACGGCTCCAGGATCCCTGCCGCCTTGCTGAAGGCGCCCGCGTGGTCTAGCCAGATGGTGGCCCTCGTCAGGCCCCGGCGGCACCACAGTCGCTCCAGCGCGTTGCAGACGGCCGCCCCGCTGTAGTCCACCAAGAGCTCGTAGTGCACCGCTCGCATCACCGCACAGGAGGCTACCAGGACCCAGCGCTTCACCACTCGGCCGCCCGACAGCACCCTAAACGGCCCGGCCTGATCCAACAGGATGGAACTGAAGGGGCCCTTTGTGAAGTCCAGGCGCTCCGGTGGAAGAAGGCCGTGGACTGGTCGTTGGGCTGGCTGTCCGTGATGCAAACGACACGGCTGGCAGGACTTGAGCGCCCGTCGCGTCAGCCTCGTGCTTGTCGCCGCCCAGTACTGGCACCGGAAGAAGCCCAACGTTGCCGTCGCCGATGCATGTGCGTGCCGTTGATGAAAGTGTAGGAGGATGAGTGTGGTGAGGGGGTGCTTGTGGCAGAGTAGCAGGGGCGGCTGGACCTCCACGTCCCCCCGTGCGAAGCGCGAAGCCACCCGAACGCAGCCCTCCGCATCCACCCATGCGCCGACTTGCTTGGCCTTGTTCTTGGCCGCCTTCCAGGCCTCCATGCCCAGGCTCGAGTCCTCCTGCTTCCCGCTCTCCGTCTTCAGGTACTCCAGCAGGTCCCCGAACGCCAGTTCCTGCTGCTCCCTGCACAGCTGGCTGAGTAGCTCCTGCTTCTCCATCTCGCGCGCTGCTCCCAACGGCCGTTTTTCTCCTCCGAAACGGCGCCGCGCCCGCTGCACTTGCACGCCCGTGCCCAAGAGGCGATCCAAGGAGCTGTACTTGTCGCAGTCGAGGATGGCAAGCATGCCCTCGCTGCTTGAAGGGGGCCCAGTGGCAGAGGTTGGAGAGGCCAGGGGTAGGAGCGTAGACTCTTGCTGGGAAGGCCCGCGAGGGCCCTGGTCGATCCCAGACAAGGAGACTGCCTCCCCCGGCGCACCCACCGCCTGCCCCGGAAAGCTCAGGTCTGCCCTGCCCGGCGAAGATTCTGTCAGGGAGGAGTCCACATGCAAGCATGGAGTCGAGTCGACTCCCCGACAGACGGCCTCAGCAGAGGGGACGCTGGCTACCCCCGGTGAGGGAGTGGGAAGGCCGCGATGATTAGCCAGCAGCGTAGAGACTGGCAGGGGGGAGTCAACAGGCAAGCCTGGAGTCGAGTCGACCCCCTGGCAGCCGGCCGCCGGCCTCTCACCCGAGCCCCCGCTGCACTCCGACACCGCGGGTCCCTGGAGGGGCCAGGTTAGCGTAGAGCTGGTCCGGGGGGAGTCCACAGGCAAGCCTGGAGTCGAGTCGACCCCCTTCCCAGCAGCTTCCCTGGCTGCCCCAGGGCCCGCTGGAGCATTCGGTGCTGCCCAGTCCGGCCAGGCCTCTTCCTCCTCCAGGAAGAAGGTGGCCCCGGCGTGGAACAGCCCTGCTCCCTGTAGCTCCTTCAGACTCCGCGGCTTCGTTGCCCAGTCTGACGGGTTGAGTTCGCTCTTGATGTAGCGGAAGTCCCGGGTGTGGCCCAGCTCGCGAACCGCCTCCACCCGCCTTGTCTCGTAGGCTCTGGGAGCCTCCCCGGCCCTGAGCCAGCACAGGACGGCAGCGTTGTCGATGAAATGGACCACCTTGCGGAAAGGCCCCAGGTGGCTGATAACAAACTTGGCCGCCCGCCCGCCGTACTCCGCCGCCCACAACTCCGACCTGGGCACCGTGATGATCACGCCCTTGTTCGGTGATGGCAGCAAACGAGACTTCGCCAGCACCAGCCACGATGTAGGAGGTGAGGATGAGGGTTGGCAGGCATAGATCGCGTAGCCGTAGGAGGTGATGGAGGCGTCGGTGGTGACGATGAGCACCGGCGGCTCCTCGGAGCCCAACACCCAGCGCGGAAAGCTGATGCTGGCCGTCCCCTCCAGGTCCCCTCTCAGGATGCCCCAGTCCTTGGCGCAGTCCTCCGGCACCTCGTCGTCCCAGCCCTTGCACACCTTGTGCACCCGCTGCATCAGAAGGCGCCCGGCCAGCGTGAGAGGCATGAAGAAGCCGATTGGGTCGTACATCCTCGCCACTGCACTGGCCAACTGTCGGACGGACAGCCCCTCCATGGGGATGTCCTGGAACTTGACCTCGGGGACGCTGATGGTGTCCTTGCTCGTCTCCCAGATGATGCCGAGGTTCTTGAAGCTCCCGGGCACTGCCTTGGCGTCCTCCGGCAGTGCATCCGTCACCGTCCCCGCGTTGGACCCGAATGACCGCAAGTTGAACTGGGCGGAGGCGAAGAGTCCCCGGAGGCCGACCGCCAGCCGTCCTCCCTCCTCCTCCTGGCTGAAGCCATAGATCAGGTTGTCGGCGTAGGTGTGGGAGGGGACGCCCGCCACCTCCGCCTCCGTCAGCCCGCAGCAGTTCCCCGCCGCCCGCGCCTCGTCGCAGAGTAGACGGAGGCACGCTTGCAGCAGCCACGGACTCGCCGAGCACCCCATGATCACTCTCGTATACTGCCAGACGCTCCAATTGTCCTCTCCGATAGGCTTGGAGCTGTCGGTGGGTAGGATGATGCGGAGAGCGGACTTGAACTCCGGCCACACCCGCATGCTGTAGAAGGCCCGTCGCACGTCCGCCGCCAACGCGAAGCGCGACCCCCGTAGGTAGAGCTGGACCTGCAGCAGATCCGTCAGAAGACTGGGACCTGGGTCGATGAAGCTGTTGAGGCAGCGTGGTGGACTCCCGCAGGTGGATGAGGCATCGACGACTGGCCTTGTCTTTGGACCCTCAGCGGGGAAGTGCGGCAGATGATGCAGCAGCTGGCCCGCTGGCGGTGGCCCCCGGGCCCGCTCGATGACGCCCTCCCGGGCCTGGTCCTCGAACTCCGCGTAGTAGCGCCGCCGTTCCTCACCCTCCAGCCGCCGGTCGGTCCCCCGCGCCCGCCCCAGCGCCTGCGCAAAGTTGGTCGCCAAAGCCTGAGCATTCTCCTTCAGGGGCAGTGGCACGTAGAAGGCCCCGGAGGAGTCCCGGAAGATCCTCGCCTGCAGCTCCGCCGTCTTCTCCTCCCCCGTAGGCGTCGCCTTGTCAGCATCCCTCTCGAAGCCGACGGTGTCTAAGGCGGTCTGATGGTCGAGAAGCTCTGTCAGAGAGACGGGCTGGCTGAAGATTCCGAAGCCCGTCTGGAAGCTGGAGACCTCCCCGTAGGCCCTGTCCGTGATCGCCAGCTGGTCCGGAGTCACCGACCCCCGCAGGATCGTCCCGAAGGCAGTGTGGTAGGCGCTGAGTGTAGGCGTTAGGCTGATGCTCTCGCAGCTGGGCCCCAGCACGGCCTCGTAGGCATTGAGCCCGAGGATGGCGCCAACGGTGACGGAGACCACCGTCTCCGGTGGCCTGTTGGCCAGCCCGTACTCCGCCTCCCCTGCCCTCTGCAGGATGCCCGGCTGGATCTTGAACCCTCTGAGGAGTAGGTCTGGACAGAGCACTGCTGCCTGGTACGCCTTGAACTGCAAACGAGACCCGTCTCGTCCCACAGCCTCCACCCAGACCGGACGTGTGATGATTGAGCGCTTGGTGTTGGTGCCGCCGTAGGCGACAGTGATGCTCTCCGGAGGCAGGCCCCGTAGTCCCAGCTCTGCTGCCACGTCCTCGCGGACCCAGCTGAAGGAGGCCCCGGAGTCCAGCAGCACCAGCACCACCGCCCCCTTGGTCTTTGCCGGCGCCACCAGCAGTCCCCGGAAGCTCGCCAGGACCGCCGTCGCCCCACCTGGCTTGCAGGTTGTGTTTAGGTTGGTATGATCAAAAGAGGTCAGAGCGCAGTTGAGCGAGGCCTCGCCCCCGCTGGCTGGCTCATGCAGGGCCGTGTGGTGGTCGCCGCCGCAGCCCGGCACCCGGCACCCCCCGTGCGCCGACGTGCAGCTCTTGGCCCCGCCCGGATGGTCGCCCAGGCACAGGTAGCACAGGCCCCGCTTCCTCGCGTTGGCCCGGCGGAGACCTGGAGTTCCGAACGTTGCGCAGTTTTGGCCCCAGTGGCCCCCGTCGCAGAACGGACAGCTCGGCTGGCCCCCTGCCCAGCGCACCTTCTTCTTCCCCCTCCCCGGCTGGCTCTCTCCCGCTGGCTCGCTTGCCTGCTCCCGTGGCCGTCCGGCCTGGCGCCGTGGCTGTCCAGCCCGGCCCCGGTCTCGGCCCCGTGGAGGCTTGGCCTGTGAAGGCCGGGAGGATGAAAAAAGAGTGGTGGTGAAGGACCGTTCCAGGGCACTGTCGGTGGTCCCGCGGAGTAGCTTCAGCTCCGCGCTGAGTAGCTTCTCGAAGTCCTTGTATCCCGGCACCGCCGTCTGCCCCGCTCGCAGCCGTTGCTGCTGGATGTCGCGGGAGAAGGCCGGTGGGAGCTTGGTGAGCAGAGTGCAGGTGTGGGTGTCCAGGGCGGTCTCCTCGACGCCCAGGCTGACGAGGCGGGCCATGAGGAGGCGGTAGGCGTCGCTGAACTCCTCCAGTCCGTCCAGATCCCCCTCCACCACGGCCGGCAGCACCGCCAGCTCTTGGAACAGCGCCGTCTTCACCTGCTCCGCTCTATCATAGTTCTCGTCAAGAATGCGAAGGGCCTCTTTGAAGGAGTCGGGGGTGTGCTGGTCGAGGGGCTCAATCTTGGCCTTGGCGCGGCCGCCCAGGTTGTTCCGCAGCCACGCGAACTTGTCCGCCTCCTTCAGCTCGCGATTGTCCTCCAGCCTGTGCTTGGCCCAGCTCCTGAAGTGAGCGTAGGCGCCGACATCGGCCCCGTCGAAGACCGGGAAGTCGTGTGTGAGCTTGGGCAGCGCAGTGGGCGTCTTCCCCGGCGCCGGCTGGTCTGCGCCCCCACCCCGGCCCCCGAGGGCCTGCTGGGCGGCCACAAGCTGAGCTTCCAGACGCTCCTCGCGCCTCCGAGCCTCCTCCCGGGCCTCCCGGCTCTCATCCCGCATCAACTGCATTTGCTGTTGCATTAGCCGCACGATCTCCGCCAACCCTGCCTCTCCTGCCGCCGCTCCAGCAGGGGCCTTGTCCTCCCGCTCCAGGTAGGTGTAGACGATCGGCGCCCCGTCCGGGTCCACGACTTCCTCGTCCAGCATCTGCTCCACCATCGACCGCGGCGCCGCCCCGGCCTGCTGCGTGTCCTCGCACTCCGGGCACTGGACCCAGAAGTTGGAAGCCTTGGTGCCCCCGCTCGTCAGCTGGCTGAGCTTGTCCCAGAGCCCCGGCGTCGCCGAGCCCGGCGGGTCGAAGGCGGCATCCAAGAAGGCGAGGCAGTAGTGGGACGCGCAGTTGCCGCAAGTGATGCGGAGCTTCGAGTGCTTTCCATCCGTCCCGCCCCGGCACCGCTTCCCGCACTTGGCCTTGGAGTTGGCAGGGAGGACTGTCGAAGTGGGTGCCATTGGAAATGATGCAATAGAGAGGAAGGCCTAGAGGCGCTGTCCGGAGACGCTGGGCGTCGACCCGGGCACGGGCAGCCACTTCTCCCCCAGCTCCAGCAGCCTCTCCACCGCTCCCGGCCCTCTTTCAGGCCTCCAGGAGATTTTCCTAACTTTAAGGCTCCACTTGCTACTCTAGTTTACTTATGACCGTGAACGCACACAGAAGAAGAGGTACAGACCGCCTCCCTGCCGAGCAAGGGAAGGCGCTAATACGGATCCAGGAGGCACTCACAGAGCAAAAGGGAGCCACCGCTGCGGTTCTCTTTTCACCTCCAATCCTATTCTTAATTGAATCGAAATTGTAATCTGGAATTTTTTTTATTTAAAATTTTGAAATATGACTATTATGAGCCTAGACGTTTGGCAGCAGTACATCCAGAGGGTTGCAGGCGGCAAAGTGGATGCGCAAAGCCATGAAACGAATGGCCGATCTCCCCGCGGCACCGCCAAAGAAGCGTAGAAGCGTAGACAAGACGAGCATCGCCAACCTTATCAACAAAATAGCTTAGCCCCCTTTCATCAGACACCACTTCTCAAATAAGAAGCTTGCTTTTGAGGAGAAATACCAATCCCAGCTGGCCAAGGTGGAGCAGAACCAGAAAGACCTGGACAAGGAGATCAAAGAAAACAAGGAGGCGCTCGCAGAGCGAAAGGGAGCCACCGCTGCGGTTCTCTTTTCACCTCCAATCCTATTCTTAATTGAATCGAAATTGTAATCTGGAATTTTTTTTATTTAAAATTTTGAAATATGACTATTATGAGCCTAGACGT
>JASANA010001674.1:0-14609 GCA_030248095.1 Ptycholaimellus sp. GST1_10 | reverse complement strand
CTCACGTCATCTGATCATTGAGTCCCGTCAATGCCTCGTCCAGTGCCTGGCGATCCTCGCTGCTGGGCTCTTGCTCTCAATCTTCTCCTCCTCCTCCTCCTCCTCACCTCCTCCTGGGGCAGTTCAGAGTCCGGCAGGGGCCTTCCACCGTCCAGATCCTCCTCCAGTCTGGCCAGGCCCTGGAGCAGGCCCACCATCCGCCCGCTCTTCGCCGACAGCGCCGCCAGCTCATCCTCCGACGCCTCCGAGGGGCGCAACAGGCCAGAAGCCTCCTGACAACCCATCTCAGCCTCCTTTCATGCTCTACTCAAAGCCTCCCATTCTATGCCCCCTACTCCCTCCTATCTCTGGACAAGGAATGGCCGGGCAACTTGCTGGGGGGGAATGTGCGGACTGAAGGCCCCCTCCAGAAGTCATTGCTTATTTAGAGAGAGGCTGGGTGGGGAGGAGGGAGGGTGGGGCTACTGCATACAAATGGGCTCCCGCGAGAGGATAGGCTGGCGGCAGGCAGGCAGGAAGAGGAGGAGGCAGCATGGAAGTCTCGCTTTCAGCTCATCAATAGCCAGGGGGTGTGTGTGACTCTGGCTGCTCCTAGCAAGCCCCCCCCCATTGTCTCACCCGTCCTACCCAACGCAGAGGCCGCGGCATAAATAACCCCCGTGGAGAGAAGGAGGGTGAGAGGAAACGGCCCTTGGAGTGTGCAGGCCCGGGGGCTGCTAGTGAGGTATGGGGGGGCAGGTAGAGGAGAGCGGGGGGAAGAGGTCGAGAAAGGTTGTAAGGAAAGAGGCTCTCCTCTCCCTGCCTGTCTCTACGGCCTGCTTACCGCCTAGCTCACCCCCCTCCCGTCCGGCAGTGTACAGAAGGGGGCAGTTGGAGGGCTGGGGGAGGGGCTTCCTTCTGACGGCTGAAGGTTGAGGGCTAAGGGGCAGGGTTGGGAAGACGAGGGGGCGGACAGTTGGCCGGGGCTGAGAAGGAGAGGGCTGGAATGCGCGTGCCTTTTGTTCCGCAGGCCGTTTCGGAGGGGTGAAGGGGGGCAGGGGGTGGAAGAGCTGCGGAAGGCAGCGTGCGCCCTGCCACACGCCACAGTGACAGCTGATGGCTAAACATCCAAGCGGCCTACCCCTCGCCCCACTTTCTCCCAAGGCCTGTCGCTATTTTTTCCTATTTGCTATTCGACATAGGAGCCAAAAGGAATGGCCTCATGAATTCCAGGGTCTTGGTGCCCAAGCTTCAAGTAGGAACAAGGAGAGTAGAGTGAGAAGCGATGGAATGGGGGTTAGACTAGACTAGGTGATGGAGAAATGCAAAGGCGCGGGCATAGGCGATCCGGGCTAGGCCCTCCTGTGCCTGACAAGGCCTGCCAATGTTGCGCCCGCCACCCTCGCCCCCCCTGCACCTACTTTTAAAAGCCACTCCGCCGGAGCCCTTCCGCCCAGCCTCCACAGCCCCTCTTCCTTCCCCCCAGCACCTCCTTTCCCTCCATCAAAGCTGCCTTTCTCCAGGAAATGCTTGCATAAATTTGCACCCAGCGGAAAGCCTCCCGGGGTCCTATCAGCTAATGCATCTCCTCCGGCCCTGTGGAACACCAGCCGGGCCTCAGGAGAGGGAGTGGCTATTATGGATATGGATGTATTACGGCCCTGGGACAGGGTTGAAACTATGAAAGTACCCAACGGACACCACAGGGCAAGAAGGAGGAATTGAAGAGACTAGCGAAATGGAGGAGAACAGTGAATTTGGAGTTATGGATTTCTGAAAATGTGTCCAACCGTGTCGGCGCACTCGCTGACGACCTGGCTGGTGATCTGCTTGGTGGCGGCGAGGCGAGCCTTTAGCTGGGCCAACTCAGCCTTCTTGGCCTGGATGGACTCTGTCTCCTCGGCCACTGAAAGGATGCTTAGGGTGAAAAGGGAGGAGAGGAGGCAGGGAAGAGGGGGAAGACCTCTGGCACGAATGTTGGCAGCGTCGGCGGCCAGCTGTTGGTCGGCCACTTGGTTGGCGGCCATCTGAGCCTCCCGGGCGGCCTTCTGCTGCTCCACCATCGACTTTAGCATGTCCCGCTGCCTCCGCAGACCCTCCAACTCGTCCACGCCCTCTCCGGCCTCCGCCTGCACACTATCCAGTCTCTATTCCTGACACACCCATTCACCTTTATCCTAAATTATAAAACTAGTTCGAACGCTCTTCTTGAGAAGAAGTTTTCATTTGGAGGCTATTTTCTTGAAATCATTGGCAATACATTTTCCGGCCATTGTGAGTGAAAAGCGTACAGCTGGGGCTGCGGAGTGAGCCGTAGATGGAAGTGCCGCCGCCGCAGGCCTGGCTGGGGAGCCTGGCGCTGAAGCTGCTGCTGCCTTCACGCCGCTCTGCAACGCCCTTATCATACATATGGCCCATTCATGCCTACTCTGGGGAGACTTTATTTATGCCTACCCCTTTTTCAATCAACTATAGCTGTAATTAATAATTGATTGAAAAAGGGGTACGCATAAATCACCCCTTCACGGTATGGATGAGGTCTATCTATGTATCCAGGCATGGGGTTAGGTGTCAGAAAAGAGAGGTGCAAAGGACTGCGGAACCTTCTTGACGTGAGCCAGAAGACCGGCGCCGAGTCGAAGCTCCAAAGGCGGCTGCTGGCCAGCGTAATCACCGCCGGACTCCTCCAGGGCCTCCAGGCCTGCTTGGGTCCGGTTGTAGGCCTCTTTCAGCACCTGCAGAGGGGCTTTCTCATCAACTGCCCACCCTGGCCTCAAGAGCGAGAGAGGCCAACCATGACTTTCTCCAGCAGAGCGAGGTACTGCTCCTCCTGCTCCTTGAAGCCGTCGTAGGCGCTGACCAGCTTCACCAGCTTCTCCTTGTCCAGTTCCTTCAAGATCTACTCCGGAGTCTGCCAGATGGAAACTGCAGAGAGGAGTAGAACGTCCGGGTCTGGCGCGGACTTCTTGAGTGTGTCCAGGAGGCGGAGGACCTCGCCTTTGGAGTCGCGGATCTTGGCCAGCTTCTCCAGCAGAACGCTCGGTTCCGGCTGAAATCGTTGCTTCCGTACTCTGTAGTCCTCCTTGCTCACCCTATTTCGCAGGTGAATGAGTCGAAAGGGGATGGCCAAGGAGGACTCCAGAGTATGGAATCAGTTCGACAAAGGCAAAGGAAGGGATGCCTTACCAGATTGGCCAGCTCCTGGATGGATTCGGCGGAGGAGGAGTCGGGGATATCGTCCAGCAGACCGTCCTCGCTGCCTCCCGACGCCTCCCCGTTCTCCGCCCCCGCAGCCCCATTCACGCCCTTCAAGCTTCTTCCCATCAGTCTCTCTGCTCACCCTAATCACTCCCTGGCAACCTGCGGCTGGGTTTTCTCCACCAGTTTGGCCCGCCCCTTCAGCTCCTCCTCATTCCGATCCGCCATCGCCTGCAATCCACTTCCACTCTGCTGGAAGTCCTCCTTTCGCTCAAATCAATGCCCAGCTCAAATCTGTCTTAGATGCAGCAAAGAAGGCAAGCGAAAGCTGCATGGAGCACCTGTAGCTGGAAGGGGATAGAGGGAAGCGAGGAGGCGAGAGAGCGGGGCGGCCATAAGTCATGGAAGGCGAGGAAGGGGAAGAGAGGTGGCCTATTTCAGCCTCGGCCTTTGATAGGGGCTGTGGCGGGGCCCCCTAGATGCGGCGTCTGCGATAGGGCGCACTGTGCGGCTGCCATCTCAGCCAAGCCTCTACGGTAAGCAGCTCTGGGCGGCCAACTTGTGGCGCGCGGACTTTTGGGCGGGGCACACTGATTGAGTTCCACTGGGGCCGCCCGAAGTCTGGGCCCCTCCGAGGAAGAGAAGAGGAGAGGGAGAGAAAATGGGCTGGGGGGCATTGTGATTCGCGGCGGCGGTCGCCAGATTGCCAGATCTCCCCGCTCGCTCCCTGAATACCAGCCTAATTCGCCCCGGCTAGAGAGAGAGAGGGAGGGGGCGAGACTATGCCGCTCGGGAATTCCCCCACTCGCCTCCCCCTCTAGTGCCTCCTCCGCTCTGCCTCTCCCCTCCTCCTCTCTCTTTGGTCAACGGGGAGCTCCCCTCGGGGGCCTGAGAGGGGGGAGGAAGAAGCGCGTGTGTGGGTAGATAGGCGGCCTCCTCCTCTTCTCCCTCTCTCCGCTGCTTCCTTAGGAAGCCCTTGGCCGGGCAAGACCATGCAAATTAGAGGACGCTTTCGCTTTGATTCCCTAACTCAATTCCCCATCTCCAGCCCCCCTCCCCCCTGCCCTTCACCAGCTACCCCCAGCCTCACTCTACTCCCTAGCCGCCGCTAATGAAAGCTCCTCTCCTCCCCCCACAGCGCCTTCCAGTCGTGTGGCCAGCAAACCTCGCCACAACCCTTCAAAGCAGCAACTGGCGACCCTCCGATCCACGGCTGCAGCCAGGAAAAGTTGGGGCCAAGAAAGAGGAGGAGGAGAAGGTTGGCGGGCGGCCGCGGGCCTTTTCGCAGCGGCTAAAGCGATTTCCCACTCCTCGCACGGCCGCCGCGGCCCCCTACCCGCAACCTCGCAGAGGGAAAGAGCGCCTCAGTCCGCTTTTCCAACGCATTGATTCCCTTCCCTCCCCCTTTCGCCCCCCCTCCCATCTTAGCCAACCCTTCTTTTGCCTAACCACTGCAGTCAGCAGCCGAGATTGGGAATTTATGCCTTGCTAAGATTGTGTTTCAAAAAGGGGCGTGACTTGATGAAATGAATAAATTGTGGAAAGTAAGAGTTGGTGTGATTGCATGGCAAAAAGACGGCTAAATAGAACTTATAGAAGGTCATTGGGATGTGGAGAAACAAACAAACAAAAGAAATAGAGAAAAATCGTTTTTTTCTATAATGCATGTGATAGAGCGGCCTATGCAAGCTATCCAATTTGATTGGCACGGCTTGAAAAAACGAATATGTTAGTTGTTAATTTCGCGTTCATTTTGACATACTTAGGTCTTAGCAGTGCTGTTTCTCACCATAACTCCCCAATGCCTAATGACGAAGTTTTGAATTGCCTCGCAGAATCACTAAATAAACAGAATTTAAGCACCAGTATTAGTAAACCTCAAATAAGACTCAGCTTAACTCTGTCTGATTCTATAGCTTAAGCCCAATTATTCCTGAAAGGCACAATCTTAACGACAAAACCTCAATTCCTCAACCCCTCCCAGAGCCCAGCAGAGAGCGTAAAGGAGGCGGATGAAGAAAAAGGCATGAAAGCTGGGGCTGAGGCCCCCGGTATGAGGCGCATAAAAGTGAAGCGAAAGGGCGAAAGGAAGGCGGAGAGGGAAAAGCAGGGCGATTTCTGGGCACACACCGAGGGCCTGGCCGGATTGATTAGCTCCCTGAGGCTGCTGGCCAACGCCTTGGCACCACAACAGCCAAGGGGAGTAGCAGGCAGCAGGCATCCAGGAACCGGCTTCCTCTACCCGCCCACACCTTTCCCTAATGCCACCCACCCATCCACACACAGCCGCAGAGAATAGGGCGCCCCCGCTATGAGTCATAAAATAGCGGCAGGAAAACTTCTACAGGTGTGTGCACTGCTTCCACCCAGAATTATGGCCCATCAACGCCTATGGAGGGATGGCGGAAACGGCTGCCTACAGATGCCGCCTGCAGAACTTGGGGAGGAAGCGAGAGCGAAAAATGGTTGCAGTATTGGCCAGTGTGTCTGCTTCAGAGGATTTACTAGGGAATAGAATAATATCAAAATCGGCCCAATTTTAGAAAATCTAAAGACCCTATATCTAAATCTATAATTATGTATCTGTATCTTTCTAATATCTAAATCTATAATTCTGTATTTTGTGAAAAAATACAGCCTCGCACTATAGGCGACACGCAATAAAAGCGACACACAGCTAAGGCATGGACTGTAGAGGTGTAGCAAAGTTTTCAGCTTGTTACTGCAGTCTATGTCTTGGCTGTGTGTCTCCTTTATTGAGTGGCGCACTAAAGGAGACTCACCCCAAAGGCCACATACATTAAAGACATGAACTTCTGAGGATTTCTTATGGAATAGAATAATATTAAAATCGACCCAATTTTAGAGAATCAAAATACCATATATGTCATAATTCTGTATTTTTATTAAATTACATAATTATGGAATCAGACAAACTGGTACTGGCACATTACTTTTTTCTGTTGAAGCAGGGGCTGGCTTCACAACAAATAAAGGCGTGATAATTGGAGAGACTATGAAAATTTGGAAACACGTTTTACAAGCGCAACTTACCATTTAGAAAACGCTTAGTCTGTTTCAGCTTAAAGTGTTCAGTTCACTTTGATAAGAAATGTTAGTTGCAAAGCAAGCTTTTAAATTCAATAATCGGACATTATATTATGCCCTAGAAATGATCAATTTACTTTTTCTAAAACATTTTTCAATGGCTCATTTAGACATTATTTCGTCATTACCAGTTTAGAATTCAGGAAATGACCTGTTGTTTTTAAAATTCTGAAAGATCAAGAACATCGGGAATAAAGTTTAGGACAAGTGTGTAGCTTGTGAATATTTTTAACGATATTTTTTCGTTATTTTTGTGAACGGGAGCTTTTGAATATTTTTAACCTTAACAACATTTCATTTGGCTAAGTTTCAATTTGCGTATAAATTTGAGCGACTCGATATGATGAGTTTGGGCACAAATTAAATGACAAACAAATTGCAGTTTTAGGTATTAGTGCCGACGACATGAGTAATCATTCTGAACCAATTCAGGCCTGCCCTAGTCATATCAGCTCTAGTCCAGCAAAGGCCAAGGTCATGCTGGCCCCAAAGCTGTCACTTATCAATAGCAAGTTTTCCCTTTTTATACCACCTCGAACAAGAAACTCTGTTCTTACCTTTGGATCTATTTGAAGACTGAAGTGTAGTCGGAATAGATGGAGCACTGGACTGGTGTAGAGAGAGAAGCCTCGTCACCCGTCCTGCTCGCTGTATAGACCGCTGGTTACCAGGCACAGAGAGGAAAAGGGGGGCAGGGTGGGCCAGAAACTTTCACTCCCGCCACCGTAGCCGCCCCGGATGCTCAGGCTTCCCTTCCTCCGCACCCCTTGGAATGGCTGCAACAGCCGCCCCCTGCCCCCATCCCCTCCCCCTCAGCTCTCCTCTCGCCGGGGTCAGCAGCCAGCAGTATACAGGGCCCCGCACACACGTGCAGCGTCACAAGGCCGCGCACACCGCCTAATCTCCCAGCCACCACTCAAACGCTTTTACCGCCCAGCGCCTGCCAGTAGTGACCGCCCTAAGACAACAGACGCAGTCCAAGCGCGAGCTATTTTGGTAAGCAGACAGGGGTGCGGGCTTTGCTGGAGTGAAATGTGGCTGTTTGCCGGCAGATGGCCGATTAGGATGGAGACGGTCGGCGACTATGAGTTCAGCAAGAAGGACCTCATCGGTCACGGCGCCTTCGCCATCGTCTACAAGGGACGCCGGAAGGATGTAATTATCGATCCTGTTGGGATGGCTGTTGGTAGGGAGGAAGGAGGAGTGGATTGGAGGATCCCTCAGTGCCGGTGGCCATCAAGAGCATCACGAAGAAGAATCTCTCCAAGTCCAAAAATCTCCTCACCAAAGAGATCAAAATACTGAAGGTTACTGGTTTTCGCTGCTAGAGTTTTAAAATTGGTTTGCGAATATAGGCGTATTTGCTTTAATTCGATCAAGATTTTTCTTTACCTTAATATCATGGCCTCGTATATTTTTGAGGTTTTCTTTATCTACTCAAATTTATTCCTAAAAGGTTCCGATATTAAATCTTTTTGTAATACGACAAACATTGCTGTAACATTTACTTCAGTTGATGTGCTTATCGTGACTCATATTTGCCATTTCTTGTTGCATAGGCCTCCAGGCTTATCATCTTTCCTGTGACTCTAACGAACCATTCAGCACATAATTTTTCCTCGTTCAAAGAGATCTTTTCAACCTTCTTACTCGGCAAAAAACCTCCGTCTCCCCTCTCCCTGCCCCATGTCTGGAATTAGTCGAAAAATGAAGCCTTGACGTCAGAGCTTCCTTAATCAGCCGCCCTCCTTTTCGGCCAGAGAGGCCCCCTCAAAGTGCTCCCTTCCGTCTGGCCGGGCGAAGGATGAGTTTTTTGGGGCCTCCAATAGGGCAGCCCCCTCCTTCAGCCATCCAAGAACTGGTGGAGCCTGTGGAGGGGCGAAAAAGGTAGAGAGGGAGGCTGGGAAATAGGAGGAGGGGGCAAGCGGCGAGCGAAGTCCGCAAGGGAGCGCCTGTTGGCATCGATTTACTGGCACCCTCTCTATCCTCCTCCTCCTCCTCAGCCAGCCTCAACCTCACCCGCCCCACATCCTCCCCAGACCCGCCCCCTCTCGTCACTGGCCCAAAGGAAGACCGCCCATTTCCACTGCCTTCCTTTCGGTCTTTTCTCAGCGCCAGCAGTCATGTGACCAGAATAGCTGCCAAAGCTTCTTCTGGCGGGGCAAACGGGGAAAAGGTGGGGGCAGGAGAAATGACCTGCTGAATTCCATGCATTCTGGAACAGACGAAGAGTGATTGAAAGGAGTATGCGACTGGATCAAATTTCGCGCCATCAAGTCAAATTGCAAAGACAGGCGGGAAATGCAGCGAAAACTTGGCAGGAGCTGAGCAATCTCCAGCACGAGCACCTGGTGGGCCTGCTGAAATGCATCGAAACGCCCTCGCACGTCTTCCTCATCATGGAGTACTGCAACGGCGGCGATTTGGCGGACTTCCTGCAAGCCAAGGTTCTACTGCTTCCTCGATTCGAATCTAGGGCTAGGAAAAAGGAATTGCAGGGCACGCTATCAGAGGACACCATTCGAATCCTGGCCAAGCAGATAGCTGCCGCCATCGCCGCCATCAATGCCAAAGGCATCGTCCACCGCGACCTCAAGGTGAGCTCACAGAAATTGTTTTTGATGTCTTGACCCAAGTTTGAAAAATGTTGCACTTCGTTCAAAGTCTTGCCCTGTACTTTTTACTTTCACAGTTTCACATCACACCTATGATTCATTGAAAAGTTCAGGCCGACAACTCATTTGGCAATGTAAGGAAGCTGAGGTTAATTGTAGCCGCAAAACATCCTGATCCACAACGCCTCCGGCCGCCCCAAGCCCTCGCCGAAGGAGATCCTGCTGAAGATCGCGGATTTCGGCTTTGCGCGCTTCCTTCAGGACGGCGTGATGGCCGCCACCCTCTGCGGATCACCCATGTACATGGCCCCTGAGGTTATCCTGCTTCATTTCCCACTTCCACCCCTTCCATCTTTCCTTTTTCCTTCTATCATACGTAACCCGCCAGTTATTTGTCGCAAATAGACGTTTTTCAAAATGTCTAAGCGTCGCTATACTATCTCTATCTTAGCCTAACCTGGACGTTCAGACACTTTCAGAAATGGCATTTTGCGGCAAATACCCGACACCATCAAAGCTAAAATATAACCGAAAATGAACTGCAGGTGATAATGTCGCTGCAGTACTGCGCCAAGGCGGACCTCTGGTCCATCGGCACCATCCTCTTCCAGTGCCTCACCGGCAAGGCCCCCTTCCAGGCCCAGACCCCACACGCCCTGAAACAGTTCTACGAGCGCAACCGCGACCTCCGCCCCAACATCCCCGAGTGGACCTCCCCCAAACTCCGCGACCTCCTCCTCCGCCTCCTCAAGCGCAACCCCAAGGACCGCATCGAGTTCGACCAGTTCTTCGCCCACCCCTTCATCACCAACGACTCCAACGACCCCGCCACCAACGCCTCCGTCGGCGCCTTCCAGGGCGGCACTGCTGTCGGATTCCACGGCCAGCCCTCACCCGCCATCCCCCGACCCATCCCCTCACCCGCCAGCCCCGCTCACCGAATACCGGTCACTCCACCTTTCCACTGATAAGCAGATTCGCTTTTGATGAAAATGTTACTTATTGAACCATCCTGTTGGCAAGTCAGCCGCCTCCCTTCAAAATTTGATCCAGTTTGCGCCTAGAACAGCAGTTCCAGATACTCTCTAGTCAACAATCCTCCTTGCCAGCCATTAATTCAGCCCACATGGAATCAATCACTCAGTCGATCCCAACTATGGCCAGCTTCAAGCTCTTCCATTGCAGGCCTCAGCCCCGAGTCAGGCGGCGGGCGGCCCGCGCATCTCCGCCCCGCCCCCCGCCACCCTGCTGGCCGGCGGCCCCGTGGGCTCCCAGCCCCTTCGCCCCTCCCCCCTCGCCTCCCCCGCCAAGCCACGCGCCGGCTCCAACCGCCCCATCCCCGTAGCCAGGCCACCGCCCAGCCAACCAGCACCCATGGCGGACTCCGGCGACGATTTCACCTTCCTACCGCCTCTCTCCAAGCCCGCCACGCCCAAGCCCGCCCGCCCCACCTCGGTGCCCGTGTCTGCCGCCCCCTCATTGGCTGCCAACAACGCCAACAGCCCTGCGCAGCAGCAGCAGCCCATTTCGCCCAGCAAGCCGCTGCGGAAAGGCTCAGGTACAGAGCGCCTTGAACATTCTTTGTACTGGGCCAGTTGGGCTTGTAAATTTTTTTGCTTTTTCTAAAATTTCGAATTTTTTAAAAATTCTCGAATTTATGAAGCTGGAAAAAAGTAGAAAAATAAAATAAGTTGAAGGCGCCCCTGTGCCGGTGCCCACGCAGAAGCTGAACTTCATCAAGATGGAGAGCCAGCGACGGCAGCGAGCGGAGAGCGTGAACGAGGATGAGGGTCAGCTTTCTCCTACCCTCTTCCCCTCCACCTCCTCCTCCCCCAGCCGCCCCCTTTGGCAGTAGCAGAGGCGAGGGTGGCCGGAGCCTGTTGTCGCTGCAGCTAAAGAGCCTTTGAGTCGCCCTCCTTAGGCAAGCACTGCTCGCTCCTGTTCCATTCGCAACCCTCACACAACCCTACTCTCTGAGCCTAGCTTTCTCTCTGCGCCACAAGCTCCGGTCACTCACAGCCTCCCAGACTAACAGCCCCTTGTCCCATCTTTCCGCTCTCCACCTCGCCAGTTTTGCCTGCTTAGCCTCGAAACGCCTATGCCTGTCCTGCATAGCCTCAAACCTTTGGACTTTTTGCAGAGCAGACGAAAGCCAAGTCAGCCACCAAGCCGTCAGCCGCAGCCGAGAACGGACTTCGCTTCCCGAATGTGGAGCAGATGGAGCCGGGTATGCCTGGACACGCAATGGAAGAGAATGAAGACTAGAGTGGGCTCAATTGCCAGCTCGCTTCCAAATCCGCGAGATCCGCAGCACTCGAGAGGAGGCGGTCAAAGAGGCTCCACCGCCCGCCGCCAACGCCAACGCCTCGCCGGAGAGTGCGATGGAGGAGGACGAGGAGGAGGAGTCCCTCTCAGAGCCCGTCCACCTCCCATTCGCCGCCACCAACAACATGCTCCGGGACCTGGGTCACGCATCCATTTGCTTCATTGAAATATTTAGTGCAAAGAAACACATTTCTGCTGTTTATATTTCCAAACCAGTTTTTCTCTGAGTCATAAGCTTGGCCTTTTGCAGAGAGCTCTACGAACAGCCAGATCATGGAAAGCTTCCATGAGGCTCTTGCGGCTTCTGGGACGACGGCCGAGGCTTTCTTTGGCGCCTGTCGTGGGCCTCCACAGCCTGCCTCCACGCCCTCCCTCCTTCCATCCGCCAAGCAGCCCTTGTTCGGACCCCCCACCAGCCCCTCCAACAACGTCCTCCGACCTTCTGCCCCCGCCGCCCAAAACACCAACAACAGCCCTGCACAGAAGCTGCACAGCGACAGCAAAGGTTCCGTTCGCTTCAGTCTTCTCCAAACTTGCCTTGGACCTTCTCTCTTACTTCCTTCTCCTCCAAGATGATCAAAAGTTTTGGGAGAAGGATAGGACGGTGAATTTAGCATTTCACCCAGGCTGTCAAGTGGGTCGAATGGAGCCGCCGCCAGCCTTGCAGCAGGAGACGCTGCTGGACCGGGAGCACCGGGAGACCCTGGGCAAGCTCCAGTTCGTCCTACAGCTCGTCGACAGCCTCACCAGCCTCGCATCCGCCCGCTCCAATCCACTCTCTCTCGTCTGCCCTACACCACCCCATTAACCCCCAACTTCATCCAATCAACATCCATCCTCCAGATGCTGGCCGAGCGAAAGAACGGGGACGAGAAGCCGCCCGCCCCCGCCTCCGACGCCCAGCGGCGCGGCGAGCAGCTCGTCATCCTCGTCCGCGCCCTCCACATCCTCAGCAGTGCCCTACAGCTGGCCCAGCGAGAGGTATTTGCCAATCCCCATCACTCAACCTCCATCCCGTCCAATTCTCACCCCCTTCTCTGGCCGCCTCTTGCAAGTAGAGGCGGCTAGAGAAGGGGGTGAGAATTGGATTGGATCTAGGTGTAAAAGCAGCTGGAAGGGAGTGATTGGAGGTGGCGGGACGTCGGCTGGAGGCCTCGCCGGCAGTGCGCGGGGTGCTGAAGGCCCTGAACGAGCGCTACCACGCCTGCCTGGCCAGGAGTCAGGAGCTGGCCAGTCTAGGCCTCCCGGCGGCCGACGATCGTCTACCCAGCACCCACAGCGTCTCAGCGGAGCGCCTCATGTACGAGCATGCTCTGGAGCTCTGCCAGAGCGCCGCACTGGACGAGCTATTCGGCAACCCTCACCTTGTTTGCCTTTTCTCTCTCCTCTCCTATAGGCTGAATGCGACTCATCTGCTTTTGGCTTACAATCGTTTCTTCGATTTAGGTCTCTTGTGAATCTCTGACGGCCTTGAGGGATGAATTTGGGCATGAGTGGAGGATGGAGAGTTGAGAGGGGATCTGTTGCAGTGCTCGCAACGTTACCAGACAGCCTACATCCTGCTGCATTCCCTGGGTCAGCAGGTCTCCAACCCCGAGGATCGAGCCCTGCTCACCAAGTGTTAGCACTTCACCCCTCGTCCGCCTCTCCCTCTCTGTGTAAAGCGCTCAACCTCAGACAGCCTCGCCTGTCCTCATAACTTTCCTTACCACCTAGCCCTTCAGGGGCGCCTCAAATCTCCGTCTCTCGAAATAGCCGAACCCCTCTGTCTTTAAAATGAGGGGAAAAGAGAATGGAAAAGCGGGCAATTTGCCAGACAAAGACGCTGTGGAGAAGCGACTGCGGATATTGGAGAAGCAGGGCTACGTCTCCATTACGCAGGAATTTTGAGCACCCCACAGCACCTTTCTTCTCACCGCCTCCTTCACAGGCAGCATCCATTAGTTGCGCCCCTTTTATTTTTACTCCCACCCACCCTTTTCTTGCGAAAGCAGCAAAACTGTGGCCAGCATTTATTGTGAAGCAACAACTTTGTACAAATAATTTTGTTCGCGTTTTTCCTTAGTCTTGATACGGCCTCCAAAAAAGGGTCAATTGTGCGCCAAACCCTCAGCCTCCTTCCTATATAGCCATGTCCATGCTTGCTGTGAATTCAGTCCCCAAATGAGCTGCGAATTCAACGATGTCATCAAACTTTGCCCCCTCAGTGTGCGTATTTGTCCGTTCAGATTTTCGTCGGCACTAAGCTCCTTCCTCTGGCATTGATTTATTCCTTCGATTCCGGATGTTGTGTGACTCGGTTTTTCATTTGCCTAGTCGGAAGGCTTTATGAGGCTGATGAGGCGATGGAAAAAGCCTGAGGGAGTCTCTTTTTGATGTAGTCTGGTTGATTAAGTTTCGCGCTCCTTTTTCATGCGACTTCTTCTCTAGTCCAATCCAATAAACTAACGGCACATGAAAGCTGGCAAAACAATATCGACTAGCAGAGGCACTTATAAGTTGGATGAAACCAAGGTTAACAATTTTGTACACTCACGCAAAGCCGTGTGACGAAGAAAATAGTGCCTTCCTTCAATTGTCTATCGCACAAAAAACTATGCATAAATTCAGTGAATATGTGCCATAACAGTGCACAGCTCCACCAAGTAGCGTCAAAAATATGCTCCATCACCTGCCAGTTGTCAAGAAGTGAAATGTGGTCCAACCTGGTTCAGTTTGGCGATTTGAGACTGGCGGCTGATTCATATTGAAGCTGTCCCTCTCATCCAAGCTGCAGTAGTTCCCCTTCCACTGGGCATTCTTTTTCCAACAAGCCACGGTCAAGATGTGTTTTTTCTGGACGTCTGAAACATAGCTAGCCAGCTGCAAGTTGACAAAAAGTGAACAACAGTAAACACACCTGTTACTTTTTGTTTGCTTAACCGGTTAAAGGAACATTTTAGATGAATTAGGTAAGAATTTGCCAATATGCCAGTTTTATGTAATAATAGCTCATATGGTTGTTGGTCTAGCCAAAGTATTTTTGCGCGGCCGAAGCGTAGGAGCCGTACCACCGGTGCCCGGAGGCCTGAGGAGCTCTGGCGCCCTGCCCAAAGCGGCGGGCGGCCAAAGCCAGCTTAAGCAGTTGCCCCATTTTTGCATCTATCTTTCCACATATATATAAAATATCTGGTACCATCGGCAGGCCAAATGTGGGTCTCTTTTCTCCAGAATTTGCAATTGCCTCGAGTAAAAAGTCAAGGAAATACAATTTTACAAATGGAATCTGCTTGGACAGTTGCATTTTGTTTTTGGCGTGCAATTTAGTGTCTCTTTCCATGCGCACCACACAGAGGTACGCTCTTGGGACACGAAATTTTTATCACGATCATCCCAGCTGCCTAC
>JASANA010001672.1:0-16153 GCA_030248095.1 Ptycholaimellus sp. GST1_10 | reverse complement strand
TTATTTATTATTATTGTTTAAACGCCTCAGAAACCAAAACTAGACTATACCACTGTTACTCTTTCTTATTATTTTGAGAATCATTTTATTTCCTTATTTCATTTTATTGCTTAACAGGATGAAAAAGGCCGCGCATTATTCGACGATAGCCGATAAAACCTTGTTTTATTTTCTACGTTTGAGCATTAAAAAGCATATATATATTCATCGAAAAACCTTTCATGATATTTCGCAACATAGAAAATATGTCCCTTTTTGAAAGTTTCAGCGTGACAACGCTAACGCTAGTTAAGAATAAGCCAAAATTAAACGTCACAATACTTTAGCCCAGAAACTAAGCCTAATTCGTTCTAAATCCCGGTACTTTTTGTGGAGACGCCAGCTTTATCCTCAGCTGGGTGATAAAAGAATCCGCCCTTTGGCGGAATCAAGCGAAACGAAGAAAAGAAGTGCAAAAGTAAAGAATCAAATCATGGCAAATCGGGCGAATCAAAGCGAGGCTCCAAGTGGTTGACTGGCGTGCTGCAGGAACGCCCTCCTGACGCCCTTTGAAAGATTCGAGAACTTTTGGCACAATCATAAAAATATAAATTCGAAAAAAATAGAAAAAAATGATAAAACGACAAAATCATAAAAGGCTAACTGGGGCCACTGTTCAGTGGAATTGAATGTTGTGTCCGTTGCCTGGACTTCGCTGGAATTTCGCGGACTGCTCGTTTCCAGCAATGCTGCCTAAAACGAATTATATCCTTGGTCGGAATTTTGCTTAAATTCTTGTGTTTAACTTGTCAATTTTTGCAGCTAATTTTACCATGTCATAAAACTGAATCCATTCAGAATGCTGTGTATTTAAATTTTCATTAGAAATGTGCTACGGTTTGAAAAATTTAGCTTAAATTTCACAGATGGGGGCAAAATATTCCTTTAGCCAGCCTTTGAGCAGCAGAGAGATAAAAGAGACCTGTTGCTCTTGAACGGCATCGGTCTCGCGTAGCCCGAAGTCCATCTTCGGAACAACCTCGCCAGGGAAGCACTGCTGGAATGCCGACTCCGCCTTCTTTTTACTACAAATCGCGCTTGCAGTTATGACGCGCAATAGAAAGCTAGCAAAGAAGGAAACAACTTTTGACTGTTTACCAGCGCTTTGGCCACTTTTAAACATTGCTTGACGTGTCTTTTTATATTCCGCTTCGTGCTGCTTGTGACGCGGCATCCGGAGCACTGGAAGAGATGGATGTCCCAGCAGTCAAGGACGTGCTGCAGGCGGCTATGAGGCGGACTCCAGCAGCGACGGCAGACTGGGCGCTCTGACCTTTTCTTCAATTGGAAGCCAGCGAAGCAATAGCGATGTCCTGGGAAGCACTTCTGAATGGCGGCCACGGCGTCCTCATCGCTCTCCTTCCTGCCAAATGTTGAGGCCAGTTAAAACAGTTCCCCTTCCTGGCCAAATAATAGGAAGAAACTTGTTGAGCAGTAGAGCCTCAGCTCCTGGACATTTATTAGCGATGTGTCTTTGCAAGTTTCCACGTTCTGAGTAGCGCTGGTGGCAATTGGAGCAGGCGAAGGGGGTCACTCGGCAGCAGTATAGGGCGTGTTGCCTAGGGTTGGCAAACTCTTTGGAGCACAAGCGGCATTTTGCCATCTTTTTCGCTGAAGGCTCCGCCAGTGAGTTGGCCTCATTTTCACTTCCTTCCTCTGCCTCCTTTACGATGCTTGGACTCCGGGCTCGCTTTCTCAGCCTGGAAATACAGCTTGAATTTCAACACAATATGCAAATGGGCGATAACAATGACAATCAATGCAATGATTTGAAAAAACTGGCCTTCAAAAGAATCAAAAAACGCATAAAGCTGACTTATAAAGCTTTTGATGCGAAACTAGATGGAACACACTGAGTCATTTTTACGTAAAATGGCAGAAAATCAGCATTGGCTTGCCCAATGATGCTATTTTTGTGCCTATTAAAGCTAGGTACGAAAAAGGCGAAAACTTCTCGCGCAAAAAAAGGCACCTGTGGCTGTGAGGAGAGGCAGGCTCCTCAGCGTTGTCTGCGACGCACGTGATTCCCTCTTCCGCCGCCTTTTCCTTTTCCACAAGCCTTGCAAATAGCACCTTTCTACTGATGAAAAAAATAAAAATGTCCCATCGAATGAACCAATCAGAATGCCTGGTGCCTAGCAAGAGTGCAATATAATTCATACTATTTTACCAATCAGTTTCCAAATACAATGGCCATCGTTTCGATTCCGCTAAAGGCAATTATTTAACAGGAAATAAAATTAGGAGGAAAGCTAACTGGGAAGCAGCTGCTTGTGAGATGGGAGCCTCTGCTTCATCATCTGGAGAAGAGTCGCGGCTGCTTACATCATAGCCGCCGTCGCCTTCCTTAAACCAAATTTTTCCTCACAGTCATCAACTTTGTTTTTCAGCTCAAATATTTATCTTTTCAATAAATGTAATAAATTTTCACTCCAAAAGCAAAAAAAAAATATCATTCGATGCACAAAAAAAGTAACCAAATAACTTAAAATTTTACTACATCCTACCTATTTTTCTTGAAAAATGCTCTTTCAGCTTTGGTTTAGCAATGGAAAGGGAAAGTGGTACCTCGAACATTCGGATGAGTTCGCGGTTCTTCTTATCTAGAGCCTCGATTCTTGCCTTCTGCTTCTCAGCCTTCAATTCATTTTACATTATCGCTCAAAAGTGAATTGCCTTTTTCAGAATTTCCTCTTCATCCAATCGACAAAACTATCAACAGCTCAAATTGCTCCTAGCTCGATGGGAACTAGCTCTCCAGCTAGCCAGGAAATTGGCGGAGTTTGTGAGAGAGATGTTGCGGACCTGTTGACGAAGTTGCTCGTTTTCTTTCGCCGTGGCCGCCATTCTCTCCTGAGCACTGAGCCGAGCACGTTGCTCTGATTCCATGACAGCTTTCTGCCCTTTCACCGCGCTCTCCAGTTCTGCAACACAATTCTGCTTACAGTCTCAGTAACAAGGCTTATACTTGCACCATTAGTTTGGAAGAGAACACCACTTAGCTCACATGCTAAGTGTCAAAACTGAGAAAATTAACGCTCAGAACTCTTTGCAATTTAAAAAAAGCTTGGGTGAAAGATTTTATCGCCTTCCCCAGCAATATTGCAATAGCATTTATTCCCAGTAGAATTGGCCAGAAAGCATAGAGCAACTTAATTTCTAGAAATTATGAAATAAGTCTGCTTAATTGAGAATTTTCTTCCTACTACAAAGAGGCAAACCTTCCAAGTAATGTTCCGCCACCAAGTAATATTTGATGCAGGCGGACATGGCTGAACAGGAGCTGGTATATGATGCGATGCTCTGGTGCAGACTGAATGAATTTCCCCCAAATGGCCAGCGGGGCGTACACAAAGCCCAGGAATGTCCACAAACCGGACATGTGCTTCCCCATTTTGATTTCTATCATGGAGGCATGATTGACCTTTGATATAATGGAGTGTCGAGGTAGTAAAATTAAAAAGGGGGGCACGGATGCGAAATTAATTAACTTTTCAAAGTGGCAATTTGTTATCACCTCGTTCACGGCCATTCTTCCACCTTTTCTTGTGCTTTTTTTTCTCAAAAATACCGATTAAACAGCTCGAAACAATGAGCACATTTATAACTTGCCAGAAAGTAACCCGGAAATGTGATCTTAAATCTGCCGTTCCGGGAATTAATTCAGTACTTAAGCCTTTAATTACAATTATTAATGTTTCAGCCAATCAGGTGGTAATCATTGTGTTAATTATTTATCTGATCCTGCGGCACACATCAACTTGCCGAACCTTCTATCTTGAATGATGATCATGTGCTGGGCAGTGACTGGGAGCATTGTTGAGGAGATGAGGACGCGAGAAGACTGTGCAAGAAGCTTCCGTCCCCGCTATTTCAAGGGCCTCCCACGTGCACTTACCAACACCAAAGATCTGAACACTTTACCCGGCACTGGAGTAAAGCCTTTGTGCCCAGATTTGTCCACTTAATCAATTTGAAATTTCTTTTATTGCTTCTATGCTTGCTTGTTCGTTGAATAAACGTATTTTACCTTTTGTTCCAATAATCACTTCATTTATGTTTCTGAAAATAATGACTTCATTAAATTATCATTAAATAATCATGTTAATAACACATCAAGAGCTGATATTGGCAAAAGTGCCAGCTCGACAGTCCATAGGTAAGGAGCTGGTATACTCATGCAGTCCATGTTTCTATCTCTAGCGGTGTCCTGCTGAGAGCTTGGGCAAAAAAGCGACGTTGGGTTGAGCTTATAGGCCCAGGTAGTACTCCTTCTTGAAGCCCGCAGGGAGCGGCAGCGCCTCGATTAGCAGAGCAGCTGTTTGCGGTATACGAAAACGAGGAGAGGTCTCCAGGGAAAAAGGCGTATGTCAGACACAACAGCAGCTTCTTCGAGATCTGCACTCATTCCTGGCATCTATTGGCGGGGTCGGCACTGGAGTGGCACTGTGTTTGCGGCGTCTTCCAGAGCAGGAGTGATTTGTCCTTCTTTTATCCTCTTCCGACTCTGTCTCGCTCGCTTCCGCCTCCAGGCCCATCCATAGCAGCGGCCACGACCTCATCCGCCCACGACGCTGCCTGTCAACCAACAGCCCCGGGGCAAGCTCCCTACTCAGAGACTACCAACCGGAACTCGGACGTAGGAGCTTGAGGGAGGTGTTATGAAGCAGCCTGTGCATCCCGATGCTGAATGTGGTGGTTTTGGGAAGTGGGAAAACAGGCTGTGGAGGCTGCTGCTGGTGGTGGAGCTTAGCCTGCTGGTCTCGTAGAAAGGTAAGAAGGGCGGTGCAGACTGTGTGAAGAGCTCGGGCATTCGCTCCCTATCCACCGCTTTTAGCTTCAGATAGGCGCTGCATGGCTTTTAGTCAACACTTGTTTATCCACCAATCAGCAACTCTCTCCTATTATCAAAGTTGAGTCCCAAAGACTTCATGATCATTGAGTTCATGATCATTTTTGAAACATTTTCCGTTGTTGATTTAGAAGAATATTTCCCATAAATGCTGAATGGAAAAAAATGAATAGTTTTTTGTTCGCATTAATACATATTTAGTTCAGCAGTAAAGACAACAAAAAAGGCATACATACCAAAGCATTAATCTACCATAAACTCATAATCGCTTCTCAATGGATTAGTTGAATTTAAGATGTAATTTAAGGTACAAAACGTGCAACTTTTGGTAGTGACGTATTGGGCTGTAGAATTTGTAATTGAAGGCTAACATGTTCAACTACATTGCAATCAGCAGTCAAGCTATGAGCGGCGCCTGCTCTTGCCTGGTTAAAACACAACAAATTTTTCAAGGTTTTTTACGGTTTTCGTGATAGTTTTTGGAAAAGCAAAATGAAGCGATTACGAGCTCTACAAGCGATTACAGCTAAATGCAGCTTTACAAAGTGTCTAGTGTTGCTCTACTAGGCTGCCTAAGCCTTAAGGTCAACTTTAGCGCTGGCTCAAACGTCAGTCGTAACGCTGAGACACTGAAAAATGACATTATGCGAAAACTCCCTTGCTTGCAAAATTCCCTTGCAAAATTCTATTATTTTTTTCAAATTGAAAAAACGTCTTACACCAACGCCTTTTTTGTTTAGCTATGTTTTATTGGATAAACTTTCTTTACAATATTTCGCCATGCAAATTTTTGCGCGGCCGCAGGCCGCCTGCGCGGAGGGCAGGGCAGCCAGAGCTTCGGAGGCCGTAGGGCATGGGTGCGGAGGCCCTGGAGCGTAGCCTGGCATGCGAAGCATACTAGGCGAAGCGTAGGGGCCGTAGCACCCGTGCCCGGAGGCCGGAGGAGCTCTGGCGCCCTGCCCGAAGCGGCGGGCGGCCAAGGCCCGCTTAAGCTGTTACCCTATTTTTCGTCCGTCATTCCGCATATCTAAATATCTAATGAATGCTAAGCCTTGTCCGTACGTGATCAAACGGCACAGCACGAATTCAGCAGCTGCAAGAAAAGTGAAGACATTTTAGGGTAAATCGGGGTCGACAAACTCGATTTTGTTTGCATCAGCTTGATCCGATCATGGGATTATGCTTAAAACATCAAGCGTTTGGGCGAAATGGTCGTTTTGGAAGGTTTTTTGGGAATAACTTTTGATTGCCGTTGAATTTCATAATGCGATTTTCTTCATTCAATAGATACGAATTTTATCTTCAAAATGGCGGTGGAATCTTTGAAATCGGTTGAGAAATGGCTGAGCTAAAGCTAATCGAAATTTAAGCTAATTTGCCCTTTGGCGGCCTACTCAAGTGTGCAATGTTTCAGTGGATTTGTAAGTATGCGAAGTTGATGCGGGCAGGTCAGCATCTTGTGTGGTCATCATGAGACTATGTTGCCTTGCAATGCAAATGAGCATTGCCAACTGAGCCTTGCCAAATGCGCCTTGTGTGAATTGAATTAGAAAATGAGCATTGAGTGAAGAAAATGAGAAAATGAGCATCACTCACAGCTTATGGAGAAATATTAAATTTAAATTTCGGTGAGATTTAAGCATTTGAACTACACACTGGATGAATGAGAAAATAATTTTACAATCAAAAACCATATGGATTGAAAGAAATATGATTCAAAATAAAAATGATTTGATTTGAAAAGATTTCAAGAGGTGCTTTATAGAGGATGAAATTTTATTCCTCATTTAGTTGTTTTCAAAAAAATTTACACAAAAAACATTTCCAAAAAAAAATCGCAAAACGGTGAGCAATAAACATTTACATAAAAGATAAAAGGATACTGGCGAAATATGCAGATGAGAAATTGACAAAGACTAAAAACATAAAATAATTTTTGGAAAAGTTACCAGAACCAGACATATGGCATTTAAATTTATGAATGATTGACCAAATATGTCAGTTTTTTGACTAACCAAAAACTAGCAAAAATCCTAGGGCGCGACAGCGCCCTAGTTATGAATGGGTGATCGAGTTTTTGGGTGGTTGCATGTCACGAGGTTCAGCGCCTTGGATAATGGATGAAACCATGGACATATATACATCAATCGAAAGCTCTCAATGAGATCTAGATGACGAAAATCGTGAAATTTTGATTTAGGCCTCTGAATTTTAATAAATAACTAAAATATGAACTGAAATATATAAAAAAGGGAAACTGCGCAGATTTTTATAAACTGATGCTCAGGTTAGCTTCAATGCAAAGGGAAACTGCGCAGATTTTTATGATTTGATGCTCAGGTTAGCTTCAATGCAATAGATCTTAATTCCTAGGGCGCGACAGATCTTAAATTCCAAAATCTTAATTCCAAGCGATGGATTTATCCCAATGACTGTTTGAAGCCTTGTTCATGTGGCAAGTAAATATGTCTTCCACATGGCCAAGACCTAGACAAGACTAAAATGCTACAGCATGAGCTGCTTATGAATTGTCACTCATCAAAAAGAAATAGACAAGGTGTGACAAAATCGTGATAAATTTCGATTTAAATTATAAACCATTTTGAGTCAAAGTTTTAACAGGTTCATCTACGAAATCCACTGAGCATTCATAAGCAGGCGGCAATTTTGGCACAAAGAGGACAAAAATTAGTGAATGATAGAAAATACAACTAGTGAAATAAAAAAATTGTTACATCAAAAAATTTTTTTTGAATTTTTGGTCACAATGAAATTATAAATTTACTAACTGAGGTGTAACAAAATAAAACAAACAAAATTAAAGTTAAATTGAAATTAGCTAAAGTAAAGTTAACTTTTGCTGGCATTTGCAATATGATCAATTTTTTATTTTCAAATCACTTTTCAAATTTTATATGTACTTTTCTGTAAGAGGCTTCTGTAAGAGTAAAGTTCACAAATAACATCATTTAATCAAAAATTAAAGACAAAATAAAAACCAGAATAATTGAAATGACAAGTTTCCTGCCATAAATTGCCGCCTGCTTATGAATGCTCAGTGGATTAAAGCTGCGCAGTTTTGGGAATCTACCCAATCTGGTGAAATTTCAGTCATTAAACATAAATTTCCATACAAGCTGGCCAGCCAGTGAACCAATAGCTGAATTAACCATTTGATTGATGTCCTTGGAGGATAGCCAGATGTCGTATTCACCTGGTGTGACTCTAATTTGGCCACTCTAATTTGACCAATGCTGAGCATCGGGCTGCTCCTTGTGCCTTTTCCCGCGTTTGTCTGGCTTTTCTTTCTTGATTTCCGCGTTTGACCCCTTGCCCTTTTGCCGCCGCCTGTTTTTCTTTTGCCTTCTTTGCCTTCTCCGCGCCTTTGCCCCCTTCCCTCTCTGCCCGATGAATGAATTAATATCTATACTGTCTAAATAATGTTTTTGTGAACTTTTCTTTTGGCCTCTTGAAGTTATAATTTGAAGTGATTTGAAATAAAAATTGATTATTGCAATGCCAGCAAAAGTTACTTTACTTTAGCTAATTTCAATTTAACTTTAATTTTGTTTGTTTTATTTTGTTACACCTCGTAGTAAATTTATAATTTCATTGTGACCAAAAATTAAAAAAAATTTTTTGATGTAACAATTTTTTTATTTCACTAGTTGTATTTTCTATCATTCACTAATTTTTTGTCCTCTTTGTGCCAAAATTGCCGCCTGCTTATGAATGCTAAGTGGATTTCGTAGATGAACCTGTTAAACTTTGACTCAAATGGTTTATAATTTTAAATCGAAATTTATCCGATTTTGTCCCCTTGTCTATTTCTTTTTGATGAGTGACATTCTAGCAGCTCTGCTGTAGCATTTTGTCTTGTCTGGTCTTGGCCATGTGGAAGACATATTTCTTGCCACATGAACAAGGCTTTGGAGACGTCCTTCGGATAAATCTCGCTTGGAATTAGATTTTGGAATTTAGATCTGTGCGCCCTAGGAATTAGATCTATTGCATTGAAGCTACCTGAGCATTTAAAAATTGCGCAGTTTCCCTTGCATTGAAGCTAACCTGAGCATAGTTTATAAAAATCTGCGCAGTTTCCCTTTTTTATATATTTCAGTTCATATTTTTAGTTATTTATTAAAATTCAGAGGCCTAAATCAAAATTTCACGATTTTCGTCATCTAGATCTCATTGAGAGCTTTCGATTGATGTATATATGTCCATGGTTTCATCCATTATCCAAGGCGCTGAACCTCGTGACATGCAACCACCCAAAAACTCGATCACCCATTCATAACTAGGGCGCTGTCGCGCCCTAGGATTTTTGCTAGTTTTTGGTTAGTCAAAAAACTGACATATTTGGTCAATCATTCATAAATTTAAATGCCATATGTCTGGTTCTGGTAACTTTTCCAAAAATTATTTTATGTTTTTAGTCTTTGTCAATTTCTCATCTGCATATTTCGCCAGTATCCTTTTATCTTTTATGTAAATGTTTATTGCTCACCGTTTTGCGATTTTTTTTTGGAAATGTTTTTTGTGTAAATTTTTTTGAAAACAACTAAATGAGGAATAAAATTTCATCCTCTATAAAGCACCTCTTGAAATCTTTTCAAATCAAATCATTTTTATTTTGAATCATATTTCTTTCAATCCATATGGTTTTTGATTGTAAAATTATTTTCTCATTCATCCAGTGTGTAGTTCAAATGCTTAAATCTCACCGAAATTTAAATTTAATATTTCTCCATAAGCTGTGAGTGATGCTCATTTTCTCATTTTCTTCACTCAATGCTCATTTTCTAATTCAATTCACACAAGGCGCATTTGGCAAGGCTCAGTTGGCAATGCTCATTTGCATTGCAAGGCAACATAGTCTCATGATGACCACACAAGATGCTGACCTGCCCGCATCAACTTCGCATACTTACAAATCCACTGAAACATTGCACACTTGAGTAGGCCGCCAAAGGGCAAATTAGCTTAAATTTCGATTGGCTTTAGCTCAGCCATTTCTCAACCGATTTCAAAGATTCCACCGCCATTTTGAAGATAAAATTCGTATCTATTGAATGAAGAAAATCGCATTATGAAATTCAACGGCAATCAAAAGTTATTCCCAAAAAACCTTCCAAAACGACCATTTCGCCCAAACGCTTGATGTTTTAAGCATAATCCCATGATCGGATCAAGCTGATGCAAACAAAATTGAGTTTGTCGACCCCGATTTACCCTAAAATGTCTTCACTTTCTTGCAGCTGCTGAATTCGTGCTGTGCCGTTTGATCACGTACGGACAAGGCTTAGCATTCATTAGATATTTAGATATGCGGAATGACGGACGAAAAATAGGGTAACAGCTTAAGCGGGCCTTGGCCGCCCGCCGCTTCGGGCAGGGCGCCAGAGCTCCTCCGGCCTCCGGGCACGGGTGTTACGGCCCCTACGCTTCGCCTAGTATGCTTCGCATGCCAGGCTACGCTCCAGGGCCTCCGCACCCATGCCCTACGGCCTCCGAAGCTCTGGCTGCCCTGCCCTCCGCGGCAGGCGGCCTGCGGCCGCGCAAAAATTTGCATGGCGAAATATTGTAAAGAAAGTTTATCCAATAAAACATAGCTAAACAAAAAAGGCGTTGGTGTAAGACGTTTTTTCAATTTGAAAAAAAATAATAGAATTTTGCAAGGGAATTTTGCAAGCAAGGGAGTTTTCGCATAATGTCATTTTTCAGTGTCTCAGCGTTACGACTGACGTTTGAGCCAGCGCTAAAGTTGACCTTAAGGCTTAGGCAGCCTTAGTAGAGCAACACTAAGACACTTTGTAAAGCTGCATTTAGCTGTAATCGCTTGTAGAGCTCGTAATCGCTTCATTTTGCTTTTCCAAAAACTATCACGAAAACCGTAAAAAACCTTGAAAAATTTGTTGTGTTTTAACCAGGCAAGAGCAGGCGCCGCTCATAGCTTGACTGCTGATTGCAATGTAGTTGAACATGTTAGCCTTCAATTACAAATTCTACAGCCCAATACGTCACTACCAAAAGTTGCACGTTTTGTACCTTAAATTACATCTTAAATTCAACTAATCCATTGAGAAGCGATTATGAGTTTATGGTAGATTAATGCTTTGGTATGTATGCCTTTTTTGTTGTCTTTACTGCTGAACTAAATATGTATTAATGCGAACAAAAAACTATTCATTTTTTTCCATTCAGCATTTATGGGAAATATTCTTCTAAATCAACAACGGAAAATGTTTCAAAAATGATCATGAACTCAATGATCATGAAGTCTTTGGGACTCAACTTTGATAATAGGAGAGAGTTGCTGATTGGTGGATAAACAAGTGTTGACTAAAAGCCATGCAGCGCCTATCTGAAGCTAAAAGCGGTGGATAGGGAGCGAATGCCCGAGCTCTTTCACACAGTCTGCACCGCCCTTCTTACCTTTCTACGAGACCAGCAGGCTAAGCTCCACCACCAGCAGCAGCCTCCACAGCCTGTTTTCCCACTTCCCAAAACCACCACATTCAGCATCGGGATGCACAGGCTGCTTCATAACACCTCCCTCAAGCTCCTACGTCCGAGTTCCGGTTGGTAGTCTCTGAGTAGGGAGCTTGCCCCGGGGCTGTTGGTTGACAGGCAGCGTCGTGGGCGGATGAGGTCGTGGCCGCTGCTATGGATGGGCCTGGAGGCGGAAGCGAGCGAGACAGAGTCGGAAGAGGATAAAAGGAGGGACAAATCACTCCTGCTCTGGAAGACGCCGCAAACACAGTGCCACTCCAGTGCCGACCCCGCCAATAGATGCCAGGAATGAGTGCAGATCTCGAAGAAGCTGCTGTTGTGTCTGACATACGCCTTTTTCCCTGGAGACCTCTCCTCGTTTTCGTATACCGCAAACAGCTGCTCTGCTAATCGAGGCGCTGCCGCTCCCTGCGGGCTTCAAGAAGGAGTACTACCTGGGCCTATAAGCTCAACCCAACGTCGCTTTTTTGCCCAAGCTCTCAGCAGGACACCGCTAGAGATAGAAACATGGACTGCATGAGTATACCAGCTCCTTACCTATGGACTGTCGAGCTGGCACTTTTGCCAATATCAGCTCTTGATGTGTTATTAACATGATTATTTAATGATAATTTAATGAAGTCATTATTTTCAGAAACATAAATGAAGTGATTATTGGAACAAAAGGTAAAATACGTTTATTCAACGAACAAGCAAGCATAGAAGCAATAAAAGAAATTTCAAATTGATTAAGTGGACAAATCTGGGCACAAAGGCTTTACTCCAGTGCCGGGTAAAGTGTTCAGATCTTTGGTGTTGGTAAGTGCACGTGGGAGGCCCTTGAAATAGCGGGGACGGAAGCTTCTTGCACAGTCTTCTCGCGTCCTCATCTCCTCAACAATGCTCCCAGTCACTGCCCAGCACATGATCATCATTCAAGATAGAAGGTTCGGCAAGTTGATGTGTGCCGCAGGATCAGATAAATAATTAACACAATGATTACCACCTGATTGGCTGAAACATTAATAATTGTAATTAAAGGCTTAAGTACTGAATTAATTCCCGGAACGGCAGATTTAAGATCACATTTCCGGGTTACTTTCTGGCAAGTTATAAATGTGCTCATTGTTTCGAGCTGTTTAATCGGTATTTTTGAGAAAAAAAAGCACAAGAAAAGGTGGAAGAATGGCCGTGAACGAGGTGATAACAAATTGCCACTTTGAAAAGTTAATTAATTTCGCATCCGCCCCCCCTTTTTAATTTTACTACCTCGACACTCCATTATATCAAAGGTCAATCATGCCTCCATGATAGAAATCAAAATGGGGAAGCACATGTCCGGTTTGTGGACATTCCTGGGCTTTGTGTACGCCCCGCTGGCCATTTGGGGGAAATTCATTCAGTCTGCACCAGAGCATCGCATCATATACCAGCTCCTGTTCAGCCATGTCCGCCTGCATCAAATATTACTTGGTGGCGGAACATTACTTGGAAGGTTTGCCTCTTTGTAGTAGGAAGAAAATTCTCAATTAAGCAGACTTATTTCATAATTTCTAGAAATTAAGTTGCTCTATGCTTTCTGGCCAATTCTACTGGGAATAAATGCTATTGCAATATTGCTGGGGAAGGCGATAAAATCTTTCACCCAAGCTTTTTTTAAATTGCAAAGAGTTCTGAGCGTTAATTTTCTCAGTTTTGACACTTAGCATGTGAGCTAAGTGGTGTTCTCTTCCAAACTAATGGTGCAAGTATAAGCCTTGTTACTGAGACTGTAAGCAGAATTGTGTTGCAGAACTGGAGAGCGCGGTGAAAGGGCAGAAAGCTGTCATGGAATCAGAGCAACGTGCTCGGCTCAGTGCTCAGGAGAGAATGGCGGCCACGGCGAAAGAAAACGAGCAACTTCGTCAACAGGTCCGCAACATCTCTCTCACAAACTCCGCCAATTTCCTGGCTAGCTGGAGAGCTAGTTCCCATCGAGCTAGGAGCAATTTGAGCTGTTGATAGTTTTGTCGATTGGATGAAGAGGAAATTCTGAAAAAGGCAATTCACTTTAGAGCGATAATGTAAAATGAATTGAAGGCTGAGAAGCAGAAGGCAAGAATCGAGGCTCTAGATAAGAAGAACCGCGAACTCATCCGAATGTTCGAGGGTACCACTTTCCCTTTCCATTGCTAAACCAAAGCTGAAAGAGCATTTTTCAAGAAAAATAGGTAGGATGTAGTAAAATTTTAAGTTATTTGGTTACTTTTTTGTGCATCGAATGATATTTTTTTTTGCTTTTGGAGTGAAAATTGATTTCATTTATTGAAAAGATAAATATTTGAGCTGAAAAACAAAGTTGATGACTGTGAGGAAAAATTTGGTTTAAGAAAGGCGACGGCGGCTATGATGTAAGCAGCCGCGACTCTTCTCCAGATGATGAAGCAGAGGCTCCCTATCTCACAAGCAGCTGCTTCCCAGTTAGCTTTCCTCCTAATTTTATTTCCTGTTAAATAATTGCCTTTAGCGGAATCGAAACGATGGCCATTGTATTTTGGAAACTGATTTGTAAAATGGTATGAATTTGTATTGCACTTGCTAGGCACCAGGCATTCTGATTGGTTCATTCGATGGGACATTTTTATTTTTTTCATCAGTAGAAAGGTGCTACTTGCAAGGCTTGTGGAAAAGGAAAAGGCGGCGGAAGAGGGAATCACGTGCGTCGCAGACAACGCTGAGGAGCCTGCCTCTCCTCACAGCCACAGGTGCCTTTTTTTGCGCGAGAAGTTTCGCCTTTTTCGTACCTAGCTTTAATAGGCACAAAAAT
This sequence comes from Ptycholaimellus sp. GST1_10, assembly GCA_030248095.1. Taxonomy (NCBI): domain Eukaryota; kingdom Metazoa; phylum Nematoda; class Chromadorea; order Chromadorida; family Chromadoridae; genus Ptycholaimellus; species Ptycholaimellus sp. GST1_10. The sequence continues at coordinate 1,961 of JASANA010001672.1, read as the reverse complement.
AGCATCATTGGGCAAGCCAATGCTGATTTTCTGCCATTTTACGTCAAAGTGACTCAAGTGTTTGTTCCATTTACGTTTCGCATCAAAAGCTTTATAAGTCAGCTTTATGCGTTTTTTGATTCTTTTGAAGGCCAGTTTTTTCAAATCATTGCATTGATTGTCATTGTTATCGCCCATTTGCATATTGTGTTGAAATTCAAGCTGTATTTCCAGGCTTTGAAAGCGAGCCGGAGATTCAAGCATCGTAAAGGAGGCAGAGGAAGGAAGTGAAAATGAGGCCAACTCACTGGCGGAGCCTTCAGCGAAAAAGATGGCAAAATGCCGCTTGTGCTCCAAAGAGTTTGCCAACCCCAGGCAACACGCCCTATACTGCTGCCGCCGTGACCCGGGTCACCTGCTGCAAATCCCACCAGCGCTACTCAGAACGTGGAAACTTGCAAAGACACCATCGCTAATAAATGTCCAGGAGCTGAGGCTCTACTGCTCAACAAGTTTCTTCCTATTATACTGGCCAGGAAGGGGAACTGTTTTAACTGGCCTCAACATTTGGCAGGAAGGAGAGCGATGAGGACGCCGTGGCCGCCATTCAGAAGTGCTTCCCAGGACATCGCTATTGCTTCGCTGGCTTCCAATTGAAGAAAAGGTCAGAGCGCCCAGTCTGCCGTCGCTGCTGGAGTCCGCCTCATAGCCGCCTGCAGCACGTCCTTGACTGCTGGGACATCCATCTCTTTCCAGTGCTCCGGATGCCGCGTCACAAGCAGCACGAAGCGGAATATAAAAAGACACGTCAAGCAATGTTTAAAAGTGGCCAAAGCGCTGGTAAACAGTTGCCGGAAAGTTATTTATTTCTTTGCTAGCTTACTATTGCGCGTCATAACTGCAAGCGCGATTTGTAGTCGGAGGAGGGCGGAGTCGGCATTCCAGCAGTGCTTCCCTGGCGAGGTTGTTCCGAAGATGGACTTCGGGCTACGCGAGACCGATGCCGTTCAAGAGCAACAGGTCTCTTTTATCTCTCTGCTGCTCAAAGGCTGGCTAAAGGAATATTTTGCCCCCATCTGTGAAATTTAAGCTAAATTTTTCAAACCCGTAGCACATTTCTAATGAAAATTTAAATACACAGCATTCTGAATGGATTCAGTTTTATGACATGGTAAAATTAGCTGCAAAAATTGACAAGTTAAACACAAGAATTTAAGCAAAATTCCGACCAAGGATATAATTCGTTTTAGGCAGCATTGCTGGAAACGAGCAGTCCGCGAAATTCCAGCGAAGTCCAGGCAACGGACACGACATTCAATTCCACTGAACAGTGGCCCCAGTTAGCCTTTTATGATTTTGTCGTTTTATCATTTTTTTCTATTTTTTTCGAATTTATATTTTATGATTGTGCCAAAAGTTCTCGAATCTTTCAAAGGGCGTAGGGAGGGCGTTCCTGCAGCACGCAGTCAACCACTTGGAGCCTCGCTTTGATTCGCCCGATTTGCCATGATTTGATTCTTTACTTTTGCACTTCTTTTCTTCGTTTGCTTGATTCCGCCAAAAGGCGGATTCTTTTATCACCCAGCTGAGGATAAAGCTGGCGTCTCCACAAAAAGTACCGGGATTTGGAACGAATTAGGCTTAGTTTCTGGGCTAAAGTATTGTGACGTTTAATTTTGGCTTATTCTTAACTAGCGTTAGCGTTGTCACGCTGAAACTTTCAAAAAGGGACATATTTTCTATGTTGCGAAATCTCATGAAAGGTTTTTCGATGAATATATATATGCTTTTTAATGCTCAAACGTAGAAAATAAAACAAGGTTTTATCGGCTATCGCCAATAGATGCGCAGCCTCTTTCACCCTGTTAATCAATAAAATGAAATAAGGAAATAAAATAATTCTCAAAATAATAAGAAACAGTAACAGTGGTATAGTGTAGTTTTGGTTTCTGAGGTGTTTAAACAATAATAATAAATAATAG
>JASANA010001670.1:0-41455 GCA_030248095.1 Ptycholaimellus sp. GST1_10 | reverse complement strand
GGAGCCTTTTGTTGAGGAGAAAAAAAGAACGAAGATCATTTCATCCTCCCTCTGTCCTCTTTTTCTTTCAGCCTCAGTTGGTGGGGCTTTGTCAGGGCAGAGGAGGCGGTGGAGGAGATGGTGTGGGGGCCGGAGAGGGGGCGGCCGACGCCGCCCCTGCCCAGCCCGTCCACGCCCAGCCTGCCATCATCCCGGAGAACTACGAGGAGCCCCCGCCGCCGCCGACCTCCCCGCCCTACGAGGTCATCGACGAGTCGGGTTGCTCTCTCTCCCCTTCTCCTTTTTGGGCCTTTTCCCATTGGGGTTGTGTGGGTAGACGAGGAGGAGGAGGTGGTCCTGAACGAGGAGGAGATGGAGTGGCGGGACGAGGAGGTGGAGGAGTCCATCGACGGCGGCCGCATGGACGAGGAGGAGGCGGGCCTCTGGGAGGCGGGCCCGGAGGACGAGGCCTACCGCCACGCCTACGCCGCCTTCCTCCACCACGTCGCCCCCGGCGCCTCCCCCCACCCCTACTCCCTCAGCCCCACTCCCCGCCCTGAGGAGGAGGAGGATGACGACTGCGTCATCATCTTCGACTCCACCCGCTAGGCCTCCCCCTCCCTCGCGCCTCATCCCCCGCCCTCTCCTTCACTGCCCCCACTTGTCTCCAGCTTTTTTGCAGTGCTTCTTTTTATTTGATGTACTCTTCTGCTCCTTGGCCTTATTGGCATGTTTCAGTTTTTTCTCTTTTTGCTGCCCAGTGACTCAGTGACTCAATGGTGCCTTTGTTTTTTTGCTTCGCCGTTTTTTTCCTTCGATATCTCGGCCTCCTACTTAGTCTGCATGCCATTCCCTCCGCCTGGGGAGCCTAGGAGGGGAGGGATTTGAGTGGAATGTCATCAACAAGGGCGGGTTGTTGGGCCGCAGTAGACAGGGCTGTAACCGAGCTGCTATCAGGAGGCTAGCCTAAGCAAATTTGGCATATTTCAAGCGCGCACACTGCAGCTCAGATGGAGAGTGAGTGTAGACATCTGCAAGTCTGGCTGTATCAAGCGGCAGAATCTGGCGGCCAGGCCCCGTTGGCCAGCCTCCACAAGCCTATCTCCTTTCTCACCCTCCCCATCTGTCTCTCATTCGCTCTGGTTGGCTGCCTTTGCTCAGCGCCTCCTTTACTCCTCCCTCTTCTTGCCTCAGTGACTGTCAGTGTTTGCCCCCTTGACAGCTCCGGCAGGGGACTTAGAGAAGGGGCGGGGAGGGCGGCCTTCCTCTCATCTCAGGCTGGCTAGGGTGTCCTGATGAAAGAGGGCTGCCCTGCTCACCTTTTCGGCCAACTGTCTTCTCCTGGGAGGGGGGGGAAGGAGGGAGACCAGCGGGACGGCTATTAGATTGATCAGAGTTCTCTAAGGCGGCGCGCCGATCTACCCCCCACCCCCTTCTTTTCTCTTCTGCTTCGGCCAGTCTGGGTAAGGTGGGGAAGGTGTCTTGCGCCAGGTGGCTTTGGTTTGCCGCGGTTACCGGGGCTGGGTCTAGCACTGAGGAGAGAGAGAGAGCTTTTCTTTCCCCCCTCTGCCCTCTACTCCCCCAGTGTTAGATTCCCCCCCTTTTTCTCCGCACCCGCCGCCCTTCCTTCGCGTCAGCCTCCCCGGGGCGGGTATATCACCGGAGATAGAGAGAAGGCCTCCCCTGCCTTCTCCTCCCTCCTGTGATAGATCCCCCCAGGCCCTCTTCTGCTTCGTCCTGGTTAGTTACCGGTAAGTGTCCTGTCTCTTTTCAGAGGGGGGTGAGGCCTGGGCGGGGAGCCGCTGTGGGAGAGGGGGGGGCTCTTGGAGTCCCCCTCCTCCCGCAACAGTTCTTCCCGCCCTCCTTTACTCACCCGCCTCCTTTCTTTTCGGTTACTGTGCTCTCGGCTGGTAAGTAGTGTCCTCTCAATTGCTTCTGGGTTGCTTCTGGTACTTCTCCTTTTTTGGCTTTTCTACCCATTGCAACACGCTGAGTTTGAGCAGATGTAGCGCACCCCCATGTCCGCCTGCCTTTGATGCCGCTGACATAGCCGTGTGCCACTCCCGCTCTTTCTCTCTGCTTCACTACTTCCCCCTCAAACTCATCCTTCCTCCATTGTCCCCCTCCCCATCAGCTGCTCTCCTAGGGGGGGGGTGTAGAATAGGCAAAAGAGAATGGTAGCCATAGACAGACACAGATTTGCCTACTCCACACCAGCTTTGCCTATGGCAGGGGGGGGTGTAGGATAGGTGAAAAGTCATCATAGGCACTGGTTTGCATATTCCACTGAAGCTTTGCCTATGGCAGGGGTATCCAGGTTTGCCTATGCATAGGGGTTCCCGGATTGCCTATGCATAGGCTGGGGCCCTTTTTCTGCCTAGCCTAGCTCAGCCTTCATGCAAGGGAGTCTCCAAGCTCAGCAACCTTTGAGGTCCTGGCTGGGTGAGACCTGGTGTCCCAGGGCTGGCTTTGAGGTGGCATAGGTCAGGGGACACTGAGGAATTGAGGTTTGGATGGTGTCTGGCTTAATGAAACTAAATACAGGTGACACGGCGGGAAATGGGTCGCGACACGAGTCTACTACTCTACTACTCGGACATCATCGATATCACAGGTAAGCTATTCTCTTCATGTCGCGCGCCTCTACAGTATGCATAGAACCGTTTTTTAGGCTCTGTGTACGCATAGAACCGTTTTTAGGCTCTGTGTACGCATAGAACCGTTTTTTAGGCTCTGTGTACGCATAGAACCGTTTTTTAGGCTCTGTGTACGCATAGAACCGTTTTTTAGGCTCTGTGTACGCATAGAACCGTTTTTTAGGCTCTGTGTACGCATAGAACCGTTTTTTAGGCTCTGTGTACGACGTGTTTTAGACACGTGTTTTAGCTCTGTCGTTGACGCAACCAATTAATAAGCCAATGTGATTGCCTAGCATATGAGATGGCTTTACAAATAGGGCTATTGTGAGCCAACGAAAAATGTTAGAGCTATAAAAATTTATACACTTATAAAAGACACTTAGAGCTAATTTGTGCTAAATTTTGGGGTCTCTAGGAACTTGAGACTTGAGACTTTTGGAACTTGAGAAATAAATTTTTGAAAAAGCACCATTGAACTTTTCGTCAAAGCAGTTTGTAATTTAGGTGACCTTACAAAAACGACCATAACTCTGGCTAGGAAAAAGCTTTTGCGCCACAAATTGGTACGTAAATCAAGGACAGATAGGAGTTCTTTCAGTAAAAAAATTGGCTCTCTAGATTTAAGTGCGCCTGAGAAATGGTCTCCCAAAGTCAGGTGTACGAAAAAGGCCTACCCCCCCCTGTAGCTCTTGATGTGATTTGAAAGCTGAGAGGAGAAAGAGTAGAATAAACCTGGCGCCAGGAAAGCAGCGAAGACGCCGCTCCGAGCCCAGCGGCCCCCCTCGGATCACGCCCAGGCCACTGCGAACGAATCGACATGCTGCAACCTCATACTTTTAGTTTTAAATAATTTTTGAAAAAAAAATTACAAATATTTGGCTCTAAATTAAATGCGTCGGCTGAGTTACTTTGGTGAAATCATTCAGTTTTTGGCTGCACAAAAGCTGAGAGGAGTATCTGCTCATAATGAAAGGCTGGAAGGAGGGGAAGGACTGGGCGTGTCCGCAGCAGCCTTGGCCAAGGGCAGACGAGGGAGACAACGGGCCGATTTCAGCTCCTCCACATTCCAGGCCAACTGGAAGGCGTCGTCCAGCTCGCAGGCCACGCTCACAACACCCACCGCCAGGAAGCCATGCTCACAGATCACCTGTCAATCTACAGCCAATGCTTTCCCTTTCTTAATCCAAGGCTGTGAAATTTTGTAGAAATCTGAATTTTGGCCTCATAAAATAGAGAATAGTGAAGTGTTAGCGGCAAAAATGTCTGACTGGAGCGCCTTGTTTCAGACGTGCCGGTGGAATTAGGCCGTGGGGGATTTGCACTTCTTTGCAGCCCCACAAACGGCCATCAAATACGTCGTTGGCTGCAGTGGTTTTGATTTTTTGACTCGATCAAAGATGAGCAGTGTGCTGTCATTGTTGAGCCTCTTTCCAAGCTACCGAAATGCCTTTCTACGTCTAACTAGCATGTTCTAGAAGTGGTTTAGGGAACATTGGCAAAAAAGATATTGAATTAGATTTGAGAAAGGCCAACCCAGGCTGAGGCACATTGATTCAAATGAGAATGTGTGTGTCATTAAGAGCATGCCAACCGCAGTCCCCCGGAGTGAGAACATGTTCGATGCTGGTGTTGTAGCGATAGAGAAGATTGTAGCTGGGTGTCTGCTCCACTCCGCAAGCATATTTTGCGAGCATCTGGCCAAATAATGCGTTTTATCGCTAGTTGAAGCTTCACATGGAAACAGTAACTCTTAGCTCTTTTTTTTCTACTGGCTCGCACAGTTGGTCGAGGTCCCCACTCCAGGAGTGTGCCGGACATTTGGATGTATCCTTCACATTGCAAATCTCCTTCCCACCCAACATGAGCTTCCCACTGTCGCAGTATACATTCTAGATGAATTAAAATCTGTTCAATAAAGTGCGAATTGCTTTTGTCTCGAAAAATCTACTGTTATTCTTTTCTGATCTAGATTTTGAAGCTTTTCTTGTATTGTTTTCTCGAGCCTTCACGTATAAAAAACTACATTACGGGGCAAACGTTTTTGTCGTAATGAGAAATAGTAAAAAAATTGAAAGTGCGAGCAAACCAGGTTAGACACCGGTTTGTACTTAGGCTTACAGGCAACATATCCATTGGCGTAAAGAGCCCCAGTGTTGAACGAAATGGTGGAGCAGCCTAAAATTCCCGCATTACCCATTCGATTTGACCTATTCATTTCAGGAACCTTTATTTTCCGGAATCTTTTCACCCTCAGGTACGCACAGTTGAGGCTTGTCCCAGTCGAAACGCTTTGTTGCCTTGTCGTATTTGCAACTCACAGTGGCCTGTTGTCCTTTGACCGAGTCCAGTTTGTAGCCGAGAAAGCAATGGATCTGCAAATTTTCTTATTTATGCATCTTTTCCCCCGACTTTCTAAGTGACTCTGGTCAATTTCCCTGGCACCCCAATATTTAGAAGCTTGAATTCATTTTGCAGGTTGCTTTTATGCTTGAGCCGAAAACTTATATGCTGGCGCTTAGTTTTCACTGACCAGACCGATGACGACGCCTACTTTCAGCCCACTATGCAAAACCTTTCCTGGGACGGAAACATTACTACAGGAGTATCGTTGAAAAATTCAGTGGGGAAAGCAAAGCAAATCCAGCCTTTCTGCTATTGCCAGCCAACGTTTCGTGCAGCAGGCCTCCAGGATAGCTCCGCGTTTCGCAGATGTGAAGCCGCTGCTGCTCTGCTTTCTCTTCTACAAAGGCTTCCGCTGTCGTTTCAAGGGCAGTCAAAGCTCCCAAAGGGCAAAACTGCAGTCGGCCGCAGTTCCCTTCGGACAGGTGAGCTGTAGCGCCTTTTGAACAGCGGCCTTGTCGTAAACGCAGACTCCCTCCTCCTCGCTGATGGGCGGGGCGCCGAGACTCCTGTCCCCATAGAGCAGGCCCCGCCGACACTCCGCCTGGCCCTGCTTCACCGTTGGTCGATAGCCAGCATCGCAGAGGACCGCTCCGTCGGAGAGGATGATGCCGCGATTGAGCTCATGCGGGGGGCATTCTGCAATTGGGCTGCCGATTTGCTTGGTGGTTGCTTGGTGAGCAAGTATAGGGGGGGGGGGGCTTCGTAGTGTTCCAGTCAAAAGAACAGGCCCCAGAAAACCAGGCTGCGTTGGCGGGGCTGGCGTGACGCTTTTGATGCAGAGCTGGGCCAGGTCTGCCTCGGAGGTCTTGCTGAGCTTCACTGAGCCTGTAGGCAGTCCCTGCACCAGCTCGTAGGAGGGCTTGTCCGCTTCCAGCTTGCACCTGTGTGAGTGGAGAGTGAGAGATGAGAAAGGGGTGCGGAGAGAGAGCGGAGGGGACAGGACAAGGGTGGAGCGCTGGCGATCGCGAAGGATGTGGTGGGGCGGGCAGAGAACACGACCCAACTGGCAGGGCACCATCACCCTCGGCTCCAGGCGTGAGTTTGGGGAGCTGCCGCTCCACAAGCAGAAGTCTTTCGCTGAAAATGTTGCCCCTTCTTCATTGCCATTGCTCTATTTCCAATGCCAATATACAATGCTCCAACAAGTTACATACACCTTATAAAGTTGCTCTCCTGCAGCAACAGCTTGAGAAATGGGCTACTTGCTACAGGTGGTGCAATGACTGGGGGCACTGGGGGCTCAATTCCGACCCAGTCTGTCCTCCCAGGCACTAACCTCGTGTGTCGTAGCCGCAGTAGGGCTCCAGTGTATCACCAGCCAGCCAGTCTTGGCCCGGCAGCGCTGCAGCTTTCGGCGGCTCCGTCTATGGGCAAAAAACCTGAGCCTGAGTCTGGCAGGCAACATTAAGAGCCACTTTTTGAGAGCAGCAAGAATCGGCCGGACATAATTTTTTGTTTTTTTATTGGATAATATGAATCTCCATACTTTTTTATATATCTCCACCAATTTTGGGCGAAAAATACGGAAAATTGGGCTCGCTACAGCTTCAAACCTGAAGGGAGGTCGAAAACTTGACAAAATTTGAGTTTTAGCGAGTTCATCTTACAATTCTGGCAATTTCTAGGTATTTTTCATTCAAAATACTAGCATTATGGTATCGATAGAAAGCTAACGATCTTGCCAACCTGCACATGTTGGACTTTTTCCATTCTTGTCAAAAATTGACATTTTCATGCCCTCAATTTACCTATTCGGGTAAATGACTATTACAGGGCCGGCTGCTAAAAAACAAGCATCTTTTTCAATCAACTATAAATAATGATGTACTGAATATTTTGAGACCAAAATTGTTCCCATATACATATAATAGCTGCCCAATTTGTGTTGAATTTGTGAGCCAAACGGATTTATTTAAATATGTTTCTGATCGTTTTTGTGATATGTGTAATTGGGCTGGCGCGAGCGAGCGTTAGCGAAGTGTCAGCGCCCAGCCCCTCTTTTCGACCCAGGTGTACGTTTTAGGGGTTATTGCTAGATCTCAATTTTGATAAGGCTGCTGCTCGTCGCAGAAAGCTCCAATCGTGTTAATTTTTTCTACAATGGAAAGAGCAACATCAAATTGACTATAGTTTCTTTTTTGACTTTTGCATGAAACGGTTTATTTTATCATGAAAAATGGAAAAAACCAACTGTCCGAACTCCTTCTTCTCCTTCTCCTACGCATCTATTCAATGGACGATTGTAGGTATTCATTTCTTCCCCCCGCCCCTGGGTCACTGGGCTTCGTCATGTATTTATTTATTGATAAATTTGAAGTTAAGCTAAGGGGACATATGCACCAGTGGTGTAGTGGGGTACGCGATTGGACAGCTGAATGAACCAGGCAGGTTCGAATCCTTCCCGGGCATTCTTTTTTATTTTTGTCTGTTTAAAGTTGAGAAAACAACTGGTACTATGGGAATGCCTAAAGTAAAGCTCTTTTCTCCCAAAAATCGATTCTCCAGATTAGAAAATAAATAAGAAAATTTCTAAGAACATTTCTCAAAATTTTTTAAAGTTTACCAGTAGATTTGCATTGTAATTTCCGATTTTGTTTCAAAATCGAATTTCGATCAAAAAAATTTTGTTATAATTAAAAAAATGTTTTTTTTCCTTTAATATTTATTTATTATCTAACAAGACTAAAATGCTACAGCATGAGCAGCTTATGAATGGTCAATCATCAAAAAGATCTGGACAAGGTGTAGCAAAATCGTGATTAATTTTTATTGAAATCATGAGCCATTTGAAGCAAAAATTTTGACAGGTCCATTTCATTGCTATTGTTCCATCTACAAAATCCACTGATCATTCATAAGCAGGCGGTAATTTATGGCAGAATCCCTGTCACCCAAGTTTTTATTTCAGTTTTTGCCTAAATGATTCGTGAACTTTACGAAATTATTTTGAAGCCTCAAAAAGAAAAAAAAACAACAATGTTTAAGCGTGATTCAGATTAAAATCACAATTGATCATATCGAAAATGCCAGTAAAATTCAACTTTACCTTAGAAAATTTTTTTGAATTTAAAATTATTATTTATAATATTTTAACTTTTAATGAAATTTTAATGTCATCATGACTAAAAATTTAAAAATACTCACTTAATTTAATTTTATGGCATTTAATTGTATTTTGATATTTTATTTTAATTCACTAGTGTTCTTTTTTATCTTTCACTAGTTATTTTCCTCTTTGTGCCAAAATTGCCGCCTGCTTATGAATGATCAGTGGATTTTGTAGATGGAACAATAGCAATGAAATGGACCTGTCAAAATTTTTGCTTCAAATGGCTCATGATTTCAATAAAAATTAATCACGATTTTGCTACACCTTGTCCAGATCTTTTTGATGATTGACCATTCATAAGCTGCTCATGCTGTAGCATTTTAGTCTTGTCTAGATCTTGGCCATGTTGAAGACATATGAACTTCCCACATTAACAAGGCTTCAATGCTTTCAATAGCAAAAAGTCCATCGTTTAGCGTTCATGTTTCTTTTATTCAATTTTATTACTATTTAGGAAAATAATTCAAAATTTGGAAAGTGTGGCCATCTTTAAGATAGGCTGTTGATTTACAAGCAACCACCTAAATTGCGATTGCCCATTCATAACTAGGGCGCTCTTGCCCTCTAAGACTTCATAAAGCTCAAACGTATTCCATGCAAGCTAACCTGCGCATCAGTTTATATAAAACTGCGCAGTTTGGTCCATATTTGTCATTTTTTGTAGGTTTTTAGAATTTTCTAAATTTCTAGGGCCAAAATCAACATTTCACGATTTTCGCCCTCGAGATCTCATTCCAAGCTTTCGATTGATGTATATATGTCCATGGTTTTATCCAATATCCAAGGCACTGAACCCCGTCACAGGCAACCACCCAAAAACTCGATCACCCATTCATAACTAGGGCGCTGTCGCGCCCTAGGATAAAATATTAGCTAAATGTATAACCAACATTATAAAATTTGTATTTATATATTTTATACTATATTAAAAGTGGAAGAAATATCTGGTACCATCGGCAGGCCAAATGTGGGTCTCTTTTCTCCAAAATTTGCAATTGACTCGAGTAAAAAGTAAAGGAAATACATGTTATACTAGTGGAATCTGCTGCGTCATCTGCATTTTGTTTTGGGCGCGCATGGAAAGAGACAATGATCTGCGCGCCAAAAACAAAATGCAACTGTCCAAGCAGCAGATTCCACTAGTATAAAATGTATTTCCTTTACTTTTTACTCGAGTCAATTGCAAATTTTGGAGAAAAGAGACCCACATTTGGCCTGCCGATGGTACCAGATATATTATACCTATTCACTGAAGAAAACTAGATTTTTACTCAATTTAATGATTTTTGGTCCTTTCCAGAGATCTTTTTGATTTTTGTTGGCTTGGACATATGGATACACATACATTAACTTTATACTGACGTTTTATTTCATAAAATGCCGAATAAAAATTGCAAACATATATTTATGAACAAAAATTTCAAGGATTTATTGGGTTTGCTTGAAATGTTGAGTCACATTACTAAAATGATCATAAATTCATTGCATTGATTTCTTTTGACCCAAAACATATGTCACACATTAGAATACTATTATAAGCCAGTGGTGACAAATTTTCGTCAAAAAATATTCAATACATATCAAGTTACAGTTGATTGAAAAAGATGCTTGTTTTTTAGCAGCCGGCCCTGTATTTCTGAACTTCTCGTAAAATGCTGGTCAAGACAATGCTGAGAAATCTTGCAAAAAGGGGTGGTCCAAACTAACGGCCACAGTAAAGATTGCCGCCACCATGGTATAACATAGGGCACTTTGGCAAAGGTGCAATTTTTGCACTAAAAAACTAAAGAAAGATCAATAAAGATCACTAAAGATCAATATTTCTCATTTTCTTTTGTGAGCATACTTATCTAGGTCTTACGCAAATATTTATGAAGAAAATACATTGGGTTTCTTGGCAATTTTGAACAAGTATATGGCGCAAAGCGCAATAGGTGACCGCGGAGCGCATGCTATATATGTAATTGTGTCACTCAAAAAAGCAAGTCTGTGGTTTCTCAACCAATTTCAAAAGTAAGTACAGATTTAGAATCAATATATAAGACTTGTGAACAAAAAAATCAGGTCTTGTGTGCGATTCTCAAGACTTCAGGTATTACAGTGCAAAAACTATTGCAATTTTCCAACTTCTACCCAGAAAAGTAATGTTTCAAATGCTTCGAGACTAGTTCCATTTATTTGGTGGCAATCCATTCCGGTGGCAATCCAGTCCGTGGCAATCCAGTCCGGTGGCAATCCGTTCCAGTGGCAATCTGTTCCGGTGGCAATCCAGTCCGGTGGCAATCCGTTCCGGTGGCAATTTGTTCCAGTGGCAATCCAGTCCGTGGCAATCCGTTCCGGGGCAATCCAGTCCGTGGCAATCCGTTCCGCAACCCCAAAAGCCCATAGAATGAAATTTCAAAATTCGTCAAAATGGGCCCAAAAAAATGACATTTTCTGGTGTATATGAGGCAGGAGTATTAATTTAGGGCCATAGGAATCAAAATTCAAGACCAAATATTTTCCAGCAATTTTTAGTCTACTTTATGTAGCATAGGGCCAATTCTGGACCTGTCCTCGATCTTTGGATCTTTTTCCAAATTTGCCAAGTGAAACCCAGTGTTTTTTCTTCATAAATATTTGCATAAGACCTACATAAATAAGCTCACAAAAGGAAATTAAGAAATATTGATCACAAAAGAGCAGGAAGTTTTTTAGTGCAAAAATTGTACCTTCACCAAAGTGCCCTATGTTATAACATGGTTCTTGACTTGGCTTACAAATGTGCTTGACAAAAATGGACAAAAATTTGACAAAAATGGAAACATATGGATTTTAGTTATCAACAAGTTAATGAAGGTTTTTTCGTTTTAGGTGCGTATTCAGGGCAAACCAAGGGCATCCCTTAAACTCGTTAAAACTATAATTTTGACAAAATTTCGACCTCCTTTTACGTTTTGAGTTGTTGTGAACCCATTTCTGCATATTTTAAGCCCAATATTGGTGTAGTTACATAAAAATGTATGGAGATTCCGAATTTGCAATAAAAAAAGGAGTCAAAAAATTTATGTATGGCCTCCTTGTATGATTCCTGTTCCTACCATAAACCGGTTCTTAAGCAATCCAACCGTCAGCGGCGTTGAGAAATCCGGTGCCACCAGCTTCACCCATTTGTCCATCGCCACCTGACAGTCGTCACCTTTCCATTCACTCTCAAGGCAAAGGCTTCCACCAACTACTTGAGTTGCACACCAGATTCAATAGCTGCTCTTATTTATTTTTATTTATTGATGATGTCAATTGCTTTGCCGGAGCTTCTAAGCACTAACCTTGGCCATGTAATCGAGCATCTTCATCTCCATGAGGGGGCCGCGGCTGCTGAAGTCCCCGTTCACCATGTCGAAATTGACGACGAAAGGTCTGATAGTGTAGGCCCTCGTGCTCACTTCTACCATCAGCGTCACTAGGTTGGGCTCGAACAGACCTGCAGACTATTTTCTCTGAAGAAAATGTTGGTCTGGAAATGCAACCGCATTTTGAGCAGAGGCTGAGGAAAAGTTGCTAGAAGAGTGAACAAAAGTGTGATAGTAAGGAAAGAATGGTTGTGTGTGCCTGGCATGGCTCCGACGAACTGCGGTCGAATGATGCCGAGCGTGAAGTCGCCATTGTACAGCCCGTCCCAGTTGAACTGCTGGTTGACCTTGAATTCTACCTCGCGAGTTTCGAAACGTGCCGTCGCCACGTTCAATTGCTCTCAAAATACCCTACTATTCCTTGCCGGTTTTTTTCGTCTTACAACGAGACCCAGATGTTAATAATGCTATCGTAAGGAACATCGCAAAGCTTCAGCGCTAAATTCAGGACAACAATCAATATAAGCCAGCTCAATGAAAGAAAATGGCTTGATAACTAGCGAACAGTCGATGCGGACGTTGCATGTATGGGTTGGAGCGGAGGACTTCGTTGAAGACCCAGATATGGTTGGGTGGGTTGGGGACGAGCATGGGTTTGATATCGGCATAGACCCGTCGGCCCTGTTTCTCCCAGTGCGCATGCCGCCCTTCCCCAACCAGCTTCTGCAAAATACCCTTCTGCTTGCCTCCTTGCTCATGATTTGAATCATCTTGAGCCTGCGGACAGGGTCAAAAGTACACCTCGAAAGTCTTCAGTGGGCGAACTTTGGATCGCTTCCTGCAACAGCCGCCCACAACGTAGAGGTCGGAATTGAGCTGGACTAGTCCGAAGTGTTTTCGCGGCTCCTTCAGGCTGGGTCCAGCTCGCCACGCCAAAGCCTTGCTCAGGATCCAGCACTTTCCTGACCTTCAACCTCCCTTGTAACACACAGCTTTTCACTGGATTGGCGAGTAGGCGATTGAACAGTGCGAGGTTTTCAGAGACGCCGCCGCAGTACCAGAGCTCATCTTTGAAGAATATGGCGGCTCCATTCTTCTCCGTAAACGGCTGCGGAATTTTCTGCAGTCAACTTTTAAGCTCGCTAATTTATTTAAAAAAATTAGCGGCTGTGTGCAAAAAAAATTGCCAGCTTTTTAGAGGATTTTCAAAAATTTGAAAAAGTAAAAAAATGTAGAGCAGTGAAATAGATCAGTATGGCTTATCAGTGATGGCTTATCAGTATATCTTATCGTTGCAAACAGATTCATTTGTCTAAAAGTAGCAAAGTGGCAAATTTGATTATGGGCCCACTTTCAAAAGCTGCTTTTAGCAAGCAAAACCGCAGCAAAGAGCATTTAACTTGGACACACTTCTCGCGCGCTAACTAAAATGATTGGTATCAGTGGGCTGATAGAAGACCTTAAATTGAGAGCCCGGAAGTTCGATGACATCATCTCGGCTGCTTTTGGGCAGGGTAAAGTCGTGTAGGACTAGCGTTTGAGCCTGCCGCTTCTTTTGCGCCGAGTTCAATTTCGAGGCCCCGATGAGGAACAGCTGGTTTTTCGGGCTTGCCTGGCATATTTATTCACTTCAAACTTTCGGCTGACACCTAGTTTCCCCCCCCCCCATGGCCATAACCCCCCCACCATGGAGGGTTACCGGCCCCCCAAGGGGATGACCCCCCATGAAGGTTTCCCCCCCCCCAAGATGTTACCTATACCCACAAAGCCTGAGCTAACTCGTCCCCTAGTTGATTATCGGTGAGATTGTGTGTGGGGGGGTGGGGGGGAAACTAGTCGTCAAAACTCTTGGGGGGGGGGGGGGGGTAAACTAGTCCTCGATTTCGACGACTAGTTTCCCCCCCAAGACACAATTTCACCTATTTTCACCTAGTTTTACTGCTGAGCCGTATCAACTAGGGGACGAGTTAGCGCAGGGTGTGTGGGTATAGGTAAAATTCTTGGGGGGGGGGGGGGGGGGAGAACCTTCATGGGGGGGGGAAACCTTCATGGGGGGGGGGGAAACTTTCATGAGGGGGGGTTATTGCTTGGGGGGGGGGGGAAATCTCATGGGGGGGGGGGGAAACCAGGTGTCAGCCAAACTTTCACCAAAGAAGCTTAGCAGATTTGTTTTGGTGAAGCCTGAAAAATAGAGGAAAAGAGGACAACAAAGTGTACCGCTAAGGTGACAGAGTCATGACCAGCTTCTAGGCCTAGTTTGTCGAGGCCAATCTGCCACACCAGGCTGGAATCATTCTGCCTCATCTGCAACGTTTTTGCTTAGTAAATTTTAAATGCAGCAGATTTGGTGGCCTGCGGAATCCTGGCACTTCGAAATGGCTCGAGAAGGCTTTTATTATGATGCTTCAGGCAACAAATGTACTGGAATGAAAGGAAAAGGCGGCTAACCTGGAAGGCGTAAAGCCTGCTGTCGAGGGAGAAGTCGGTGATGGAGAAGGCGAAAAACTTGCTGCTGCTTTTCACTGCGACTAGAAGTGTTAGAAAGAGCGAGATGCAAGGCCACAGGGGCCATGACCACATCGTTGCCGGTTTCAGACTGATTCAGGTGAGTGAAAAGGGCCCCGTTTTATGTCTCGGAAAGCTTCGTTGGGATTCGCATGTCTGAGAGCACATACATGCATATGCATCGCTTCTCTTCAACTTAAAGTAAGCCGATTCCATAATTCGTGTGAAGTCCCCGCCTTTTCTAAACATGTAAGCCAAAGGTAACATGTATGCCTATAAATTTTGAATATGTAATTTTTCGGATCCCCCCTTTACCCTGCCCAAAAGCAGCCGAGATCATGACATCGAACTTCCTGGCTACATTTAAAAAATTCAGAATCGATTTTTTCTGGCATGATTTGGAGATTTTTTAAAAATCTTTGGAAACTATTGAAAATTCAAACTCGTCTCAGTCAGCCACTACACTGCAGCTTACTTGCCTCTACACCGCTGTACATTTAAACAAGGTATTCTCGGCTATCGCCAAGATGCGCGGCCGTTGTTTGCCTCTGCCCTGCAAAATTAAGCTGAATTTATTGAAAAACCAGAAATTTATGGATGTTCGAATTTTTGAAACATCAAGATTTTAGGTTTTTGACTATAAAGCAAGAAATGATAAATTTTTGAAAAAGTCCTTTTCGCAACTTAAAGATGTCACCATGACAGATGTACTTGCCAAAAATCAACTGATTTCACTGAAAAACCATCGATTTATAAATGTTCAAATTTTTTGAAACATCAAGATATTTGGTTTTGACCTAAATCGGGAAAAAAATAAATATTTCTGAAAATCCTTTTGCCAGCTTCAAGAAATTGCATCACCGGATGTACCTGCCAAAAATCAGCTGATTTCATTGTAAAACCAGTGATTTATGATTTTTGGCGCTTTGAAACATCAAAAAGTTGAGTTTTAGGCGAAAAACGCAAAATTACGCCAAGCACCAAAAATGGCCTGGAGATACCACCCAGACGGACCTTCATGCAAAAAATCCCGGGCGATGAGTATGAAAAATTTTTGACCGCGGAGCGGCCCGAAGGGCCGCTCCGCGGTCTATAGAGGTTACAGAACTTTTGTCCTCATATATGTGTATATGTGTATATGTGTATATATATCTGCAAGTGCTGGGCACGGGCGAATTCTCAACGGATCTGGAAATACTTTTTTTTTCCTGAAAGCTATAATGTGCCGCTTGGATCCTGGGGGGGTGGAGCTGGTTCCGGACCATTAGAAACATTACTTTCCTGAGTAGGAAAAAGTTTTTCCCGAAAATTACCAATTTCCTCTGTAGCATCTGAACGGCTGAGAATTGCACACAAGACTTGAGTTTTTTTATTCACAATTCATGTATGCTGGTTCTAAATCTGTGCTTACTTTTGAATTTGGTTGAGAAACCACAGACTTTTCCTTTTGAGTCAAGAATTGTCATGTTGAATGGCTGAAAATTGCCCACAAGACTTGAGTTTTTTTGTTCACAATTCATAACTGCTGATTCTAAATATGTGTTTACTTTTGAATTTTGTTGAGAAACCACAGACTTTTCCTTTTGCTTAATTTTAGGATTTTGCTACATGTTAAGATGCTCCGCGGTCACCTATTGCGCTTTGCGCCATATACTTGTTCATTCCACCAAAAATGGCTTTATTTTGATTCTTTTCATAAAACTTGCATCGACGGCCCCAAAAATGAAAACGATTAAGAACGATTAGTACCATTCGAAGCGGAAATGTCCAATACGTACGTAACAGCTATCTTGCCTCTACACTGCTGTTCGTTTAAAAAATAAGGCATGGGCACGGGTCCTCCTTCGGGCATTGGTTTCTACGGCCCCTACGCTCCGGGGCCTCTGCACCCATGCCCTCCGGCCTCCGGAGCTCTGACTGCCCTGCCCTCCGCGGCAGGCGGCCTGCGGCCGCGCAAAAATTCAGAATCGGATTTTTCGGGCATGAGTTGGAGATTTTTCACAAGTCTTTGGAAATTATTGAAAATTCCAACTCGTCTAGGTCAGCTTTTACACTGCAGCTTTCATACCTCTACACTGCTGTACGTTTAAAAAATTCTGAATCGGATTTTTCTGGTCTGATTTGGAGATTTTTTCAACGAGGAGACCAATTCCATACCGATTCCCCATTTTCCAAATTTTTCCTCTAATTTTCATAATTTTTGCCATATTTTCATACCACTATCAGTTTCTGTCTGATTTCTCAAAAATTTTGTTTAAAAATTATTAAACTAACTACATGGGGTTACATATTGGACATTTCCACTTCGAATGGTACTACTCGTTCTTAATCGTTTTCATTTTTGGGGCTTTCGACGCAAGTTTTATGAAAAGAATAAAAATTAACCCTTTTTTTGGTGGAATGAAAAAATTTTCATGCTCAGCCCCTGGCAATAAAAAATTTTTGACCGCGGAGCGGCCCGAAGGGGGGTCTATAGAGGTTACAGAACTTTTGTCCTCATATATATATATATATATATATATATATATATATATATATATATATATCTGCAAGTGCTGGGCACGGGCGAATTCTCAACGGATCTGGACATACTTTTTTTTTCCTGAAAGCTATAATGTGCCGCTTGGATCCTGGGGGGGTGGAGCTGGTGCCGGACCATTAGAAACATTACTTTCCTGAGTAGGAAAAAGTTTTTCCCGAAAATTACCAATTTCCTCTGTAGCATCTGAACGGCTGAGAATTGCACACAAGACTTGAGTTTTTTTGTTCACAAGTCGTATATAGCGGTTCCAAATCTGTGCTTACTTTTGAAAATAGTTGAGAAACCACAGACTTACCCTCTTGAGTGACAAACTTTCATGCACCGCAATAGCATCAATAATCAGTAACAGCTGAACGGCTGAGAATAGAACAGAAGACTTGAGTTTTTTTGTTCACAAGTCGTATATAGCGGTTCCAAATCTGTGCTTACTTTTGAAAATGGTTGGGAAACCACAGACGTACCCTCTTGAGGGACAAACTTTCACATGTGCTGATAGCATCAATAAGCAGTAGATGCTGAATGGCTGATAATTGCACAGAAGACTTTGGTTTTTTGATTCACAAGTCATATATACCGATTCTTAATCTGTGCTTACTTTTGAAATTGGCTGAGAAACCACAGACTTACCCTTTTGAGAAAAAATGTTCACCCTTGCAATAAAAACATTCCTTCATTTTTGGCATCTCTGCTGTTGAATTTGGAAGGGGAATACGCTCCGCGGTCACCTATTGCGCTCTGCGCCATATACTTGTTGGTACTCATCCCCCGGGAATGACAACTTTTTGGCACTCATTCCCCAGGAATGAAAAATTTTTCATACTCATTCTCCGGGTATGAAAAATTGTTGGCGCTCATCCCCGGGAATGAAAAATTTTTGGCACTCATTCCCCGGGTTTTTTCAGTGTAAATTGGCCCCTCGAGACCCAAAATGATGCAAAACCTGCATATCCAGGTTACAATGGGTTGCTAGAATGAGGAAGAGTGGATATCATTCATGTTCAGATTTATGCCACGTTTACGATCCAGACTAAATGGTCCAACCCTTAAAGGACAAACGACCTAATTTACACCGTCCTGAAATCTGGCTTTTAGGTGCAGAATACAAAGCCCTTAGGTTATGTATCTTGCAAGGATACTTGGATTTTTGTGATTCGTGATATTTTTATTTTTTATGATTTTTTGAAGTTTCTATTTTTGTCTATGTTATAACATAGGGAAAATAGGCCAAAATGAAAAAAAATTTATAATTCGTTTTTAATTCCACAATTTGCTTAAAATTACTCCTAATGGATCATAAATAGTAGTTTTGGCAATTTAATGTGCATTTGAACCAATTCAATTAAAATTTAAATTCATTTAGTTTTCCTAGATTCCTATGTTATAACATAGGAGAACCAGTTTTTGGGCCCTCCCATATTATCCCTTCCGATTTTAACCCCCCATATATTTTTTTCTGGTGGCTTTTCAATAAATACAAGTTGTATTATGCGGGCCCATGCGAGCGCTTTGGAGGTTTTAAGTTATGATTTTTTTTGTGTCTCCTAGAGCCCTTTTACACGTTGTAGCATAGGAAACTTTAGGAATTTTTAATTATAGAATGAAAAGCATTCAGCCAAATCGTTATACCCTTGCAAGCTTACAATGTTAACACCTATCGCTGAAAAAAATATGAGTGGAATTTGTGATGGTGTCAACCCATGGTGTTTTCCCTTTAACTACGTACTTAGTGAAAATTAAGACTTGGACAATAAGAAATCGACTTTTCCAATTCTTGCCCAAAACCCACACTCTGGGTATCAATCGAAAGCTACCGATGCAGTGAGTGCGGAAATGAATTTTGCTTGGCCAATTTTCAATTAAAATGAGTGCCAAAACATTTTTCATTCCTGGGGGATGAGTACCAAAAAGTTTTCATTCCCGGGCGATGAGTATGAAAAATTTTTGACCGCGGAGCGGCCCGAAGGGCCGCTCCGCGGTCTATAGAGGTTACAGAACTTTTGTCCTCATATATGTGTATATGTGTATATGTGTATATATATCTGCAAGTGCTGGGCACGGGCGAATTCTCAACGGATCTGGACATACTTTTTTTTTCCTGAAAGCTATAATGTGCCGCTTGGATCCTGGGGGGGGAGCTGGTGCCGGACCATTAGAAACATTACTTTCCTGAGTAGGAAAAAGTTTTTCCCGAAAATTACCAATTTCCTCTGTAGCATCTGAACGGCTGAGAATTGCACACAAGACTTGAGTTTTTTTATTCACAATTCATGTATGCTGGTTCTAAATCTGTGCTTACTTTTGAATTTGGTTGAGAAACCACAGACTTTTCCTTTTGAGTCAAGAATTGTCATGTTGAATGGCTGAAAATTGCCCACAAGACTTGAGTTTTTTTGTTCACAATTCATAACTGCTGATTCTAAATATGTGTTTACTTTTGAATTTGGTTGAGAAACCACAGACTTTTCCTTTTGCTTAATTTTAGGATTTTGCTACATGTTAAGATGCTCCGCGGTCACCTATTGCGCTTTGCGCCATATACTTGTTCATTCCACCAAAAATGGCTTTATTTTGATTCTTTTCATAAAACTTGCATCGACGGCCCCAAAAATGAAAACGATTAAGAACGATTAGTACCATTCGAAGCGGAAATGTCCAATACGTACGTAACAGCTATCTTGCCTCTACACTGCTGTTCGTTTAAAAAATAAGGCATGGGCACGGGTCCTCCTTCGGGCATTGGTTTCTACGGCCCCTACGCTCCGGGGCCTCTGCACCCATGCCCTCCGGCCTCCGGAGCTCTGACTGCCCTGCCCTCCGCGGCAGGCGGCCTGCAGCCGCGCAAAAATTCAGAATCGGATTTTTCTGGCGTGATTTGGAGATTTTTCACAAGTCTTTGGAAAGTATTGAAAATTCCAATTATCTCAGGCAGCTTCTACACTGCAGATTGTTTGCCTCATAAATTGGATACCTTTGCCTTTGGAAAATATAAAAATTAATTTAAGGTAAATAGGACCGTGTGTTTTGCGAAAGAAAATTTCGGAATATGTGAAACTAGATGCTTCCAAATAAAAACAATGGTCGGGAATGAAGGATAGATTTTGGATTTTCACATTGAGCAATAAAGTAAATATATTTTTCTTTGTGAAATATCAAAATTAATGTGTTCAATGAGGCAGTGTGTTTTGTGTAAGAAAATTTCGGATTATGTGGAACTAGATGCTTCCAGCTAAAAACATAATGTAGATGATGCTAGTGTAGAGTGAGAGATAGGTTTTGGATTTTCACAATGAACAATAAAGTGGATATCTTTTTCTTTGGGAAATATCAAAATTAATTTAAGTTCAATGGGACAGTTTGATTTGTGAAAGCAAATTGCGGAATACGTGGTGCTAAATGCTTTCAAATAAAGCTCCCATGTCTTCAATGTTTTCTGGAGCTACAGCCTGCCAAACTGAGAAACCTGCAATAAGTTGAGTTACTCGATAAGAGGGGCTGGGCACTAGTGCTCCGCTTGCATCAGCCCAAATCGTAATTGTTGGTTGTTTTGCCATTTAGTTTTTCAATGTGAAAATTCCACTTTTCCATCAGAGGGTGCGTGAAGTAGCTTGAAAATTAAATAAACATGCAACATTTAATAAGTTGGCTAAGAGGAATCAATGGCAGGTTTTTCATCTGGAGCAAGCTTCAAACGCTGGTGCTGCTGCAGCAAGCGCTGAAAAAGACCGCTCTCCGGTCCCGCCACTTTAGGGTCCGGATACTGCAAGAAACCCTCCAATATGCTTCCGCATCTCCCTATCATCCTAAGCAGAAGATCTTGTTTTCTTTCTCGCTCACCTATGGAAGGGCATTTCCATTCAACTGATAAAGAGACTCAAGCAGTGTGTAACCGCGTAAGTTTCCCAGCTGCGATCTGTGGGAGCGATGAGCATGGGAATGAAGCGAATGGCGCCGTTGGCCAGTGCTGCCTTGGTCTGCTGCGAGACAAAGCCTTGTGGGTCGTCCTTCAGCAGGGCATCCCATCTGCATTGATTCATTTTGTTAGGAATATCTGCCTAAGCTTGATATGGGGAGCTTGAAGGGTTGGTTTGATGGCCAACCGTTTTCGGACCAGATGGTCGTGTTCCTTGATCTGACTGGCGGAAGCCTTCGGCTCCGATTTCGATCGCATGACCATCCGAATCTGAGCCTCGCTGGCCGGAAAGGATTCCTGGCAAATCAGTTTACAGCTCAGGGCGTTAGCTGGGGCTATCATGATTATGTTTTGTCTCTATGCCTGTTTCACCTGCATTTGTACTTTAGATTGATTGGAATTTGATAGGTTAAGAATATTAATTGAAATAATCCGATAAATTGGAATATTTTGCAATCCGATATAAGTTACTGAATCATAATTAAATGATGCTCAATGTGAATGCTTCGAATGATCAACATAAACTCCTATGAGGCGAAAAAAAAGTTTATGGTACCAGCAGCCGCTTTGTGCGCCATTTTGCCGGATCCATGCGGCGCAGTTCTCGCATCTAAAATGAATTCTGAATGCGTCCACAATCAATGTGACTGCTGAAATGTAGAAAGATTGGAATGTAGAATGATTGGAAACAAATGGACTCACCTGTACTTTACCTTCCCATGGGAGGAGGTTGTCCAGGTTTTCTTCCTTGTAGCGCTGGTACCACATTCCACTGAAGGCTTTGCTCGCCTTTCTCCACTCCAGATCAGCATCGGCATGCTTTCTGCCAGTTTTCAGCTGTTTTGTGCTTTGCTGGGTGAATTTGTTTTTTAGCTCAGAAACATCACTTCTATTTTGACAAAAAAAAATTTTGACAAAAAGATAACTTTTCATCCAAAGTGGTGACCGTAGTTCCGTCAGGTATCGGATCAGAGTCTCCCGAATAGAGACGACACTGCGCAATACGTCCTGCACGCCGTGGCAGCATTGTTGCTGTGGTAGATTGACCTTTTCAACCATTTAATGCCTTTCATCGATTACAGCTGTTTTTGCTTTCCCCGTTTGCACTCATAGGCAGGTGAAGAGTTGAATGAAACTGAAATTTTTATGCCACAGTGACCATGCCTTTTGGTAAGAAATGAGCAGAAGAAAGTATGTGAAGTGTGACTAGGAAAAGGGCTGGCTTATCACAAGACGCGTTGCTGGGAACAACAGTAAGCGAACTGTGTAGGCTGCCAGACTTACACCGCCTGCCACTGAGCAGAGAAACCACTTTACACCACTTCACCGTACACGACAACCATCCGCATTGCATACCAAGTTGGGCTACCTATGCACAAAATTACGTCTAAAATCCCTTCATCACCTCACAAAATCCCTTCATTCAGCTTTTCTCAGCGGGACAGATTGAATGGGTAGCAATTCTCAGCTGCACATCGAGAGCCTCAAGTAATGGAGGCGGAATGACGGGTTAACAATGGGCATTTGACCTGGCGCATTGCGTAGGAGCAGTGTGCTGGTGACAGTTACAGTATAGGAGACTAGTTGCTGAGAAGAATCATTTGAGGCTCAATCAACGCTTGCCGTTTCTCAGAGATCTGCTCAGTTTAATGCCCCTCCAAATCCACTATATGCATATGCAGAATGCAGTCACAACGACCAGACAGTTTTCAGAACGAAACGGGAAGGAGCGGAAAAGAACCGGCACAAAATCCATCGACTAGGTTCATATTTCGTCCACTTTCAACAAAAGGACAGACGCTTTTAAAAAAACTGCACTCTAAGCCCGGCAATACCTGCCTTGTACAAAATAGAAACTTCTCTGGAGCTAAGAAGCAGCTGCTGGATTGATTCGCACTGAAGGACAAAGACTGGAATGTGGAAGGGGTAAGCGGAGAAAAAGCTGCGTTTTGACGCGCATGAGGGATGCTCTTTGTACAGAAGCAAAGGCTAATGGAGGCATTGGGGAAAGCCTGCTTATTTCCCGAAGGGCAAGAAACCCTTCACCGTATCCGCCAGTCCTAAAAAACTAACTTTTTTTAGGCCACTGAAACTGGTCTGTTTTTTGTTGTCAATTAGGCTGGGGCATGATTTGTTGGAGAGCAGATAAAGTAGAGCATTGAAAGAACCTCCAAGCTTCTCTTTCGCAGTTCCAGCGGCGCCGCCCAAACCCAGCTGGCCAAGGATGCCTGGAATCAAAGCATCAGTTCTGGAATCGCAGATTAAATAGTTGAGAGCTAAAAAGGTCTAGCTAAAATAAGAGAGGTCATGGAATGTGAATGGAAGAGAGTGGAATGGCAGGAACTGAGGCAGAAACTCGCTCGGGCCTCCTCTCCTATCGTGGCTAGAGGGCTGGAGGGATTAAAGGCTGGAGGAGAACGGAAAGGCAAAGTAGGCTGGGTGAGCGTTTCTGGGCGCAAAGAGAGAGGTTGGTTGGGATGAGGGGCAGAGTAAGCGCTGGTTGTGTGAGTGTGTCAATGAAAAGAGTGTTTGTAAGGGGAAGCAGAGCCGTCACCTGGCCCCCTAGTGTGGCTCGGCAAAACCACTCACTTACACCACCAACACACTTCCAAAGGTACCTTCTGCAAGCATCATCGGCCTCATTAGCAGCAGACAGGAGGGCTGGCTTCTAAGAAGAGACCCAACCAGCTAGTTATTTGGGGGTCGGGGAGCACCCAAGACTTCAATGTTTCAAAAGAGAAACACCCACCGTCATCGGCGTCCTGGGGCTTCTTGGTGGTGTCGGGGATCTGACCGGCCAGCGCGGCCTCCAGTGCCAGCTCCTCCTCGTCCTTTTTCTTGATGTTGTACTGGAAAAGGGGAGAAGGGATTGAGGGAGGGATGGGAGGAGAGGAATAAAGGATGGACCTTGTTCCGGATCCCATCCCGCATCTTCTCCCGCTCACGCTCCATCTGCCGGTGCTTATCCTTCCGTCGCTCCTCCTACACCATTCCTTGCTTTTTATTAGCACCAGCCAAGAAGAGAGTAAAATGAAAGACAGTTTGCCACTCTGTGATGGGGGCTTTCTGTTTTGCAGCTGCATTTATTGCCTAGCACTCAAAAACGGCCTTCTACAGAACAATTGGAAGCAACAAAAGCCTTTGACAAAATCTGCCACCTCAAAACCTCAAGGGGACCAGCTAACACCACACTCCGCCATCCGCCCCTCCAGCATGACGATGGAGTAGTTGACGCTCTCCGGCAGACTGGTGGTCCTCTTAGGCGGGGCCTTCCTTCCCGTCCGCTCCCCGCCCAGACGAGGGCTTCGCAGCATCGCCAGCTTGGCTCTCAGCCGCGGCGAGGCCAGCGGACTGCCCGGCGTCTTCTTCGGACTCTCGCAGCCCCTGCGCGGACTCTCCCATCCCTTCCGTGGACTCTCGCAGCCCTTGCCTGGACCCTCCCAACCGCTGGCCTTCCGTCGCAGCGACATTCCCCCTCACTGCTCCCCAATCAAGGCCCCAACTGCTGGCCCTCTGTGGCTGCCTGTGACGTTTGGGGGAAGGAAGGGCGAAGAAGAAGAATCAGGGGCCCCCTGTCCGGCTCAATCAGAGCGAAGGCCCAGACTAAGTGCTGGGCTAGGGGGGGGGGGGGGGTGGGCAAAGGGCGCGCCCTCGAATTTGAACTGAGGAGGAGGGAGGCGCCGGGAAGGCATCGCCTAAGCACCAGGTGAACTCTTGCATCTGGCGGGGCAGTCTTAGCCAGCTATGGCGCTCAAAACCTGTTCGCCTCTAAAATGGCTGTTTGGCATGATCATGTTGCGGAAGGGATATGGGGAGATGGTTCAGGGTAAAGTGTGGCGTTGTGTATGCTGTTTCGATGGATGAGTCTAAAAAGCTTTAACGGATTGTCCTATCTAACTTGATTCAAATGTTTGCAGGAATGTCTTTTTGGAATTTCCTTTTGCAGGATTGTAAGAGTGAGAAATGAAAAACCTGTTCAATGCGAGCCTGGATGACCTCGGGATCTTCTTCCTTAGCCTCCGTTGTATCCTCCTTCTTGTCACCTCCACCCAGGGCTCCTGCAATCAGCCGTGCTATTCCTTTGCCTACCTTTCTTGATTAGAAAAAAACTCCATTATATGTTGGCCTAAGCCTCCAAAAGCTGGCAACATTTATTGGTTAGTCATGGACATGCTAATCAGCATTCCTCGCTACTTTGAGCATGGACATTTTCAGCCGAAACTGGAGCGCAGGAAGTAAAAAGCGAAAATACCAGAGAGCGGATTGCCGCCCATCATAAGCGACAGCGGATTCATGCTCCTCTCAAAGCCTTCCTCTCTTCTGCTCGCCCTTTCGAATCTCAACAGGAGGACTCCTGTCAAGGCTCGCCAATCACGCCAATCTCCCTAAGCCCCCCCCCCCTCCTTCAGCTTCTACAGAGCACCTGACCAACTGTGACTATTGATCGGTGCAGCCTGCACAAGAGGCTCCTAAAAGGCTGGCTGGCCTTTGACATGGCCGGGGCAGGCGGTGGAGCGGCTGCGGCAAATGGCTGCGGAAGTGTGGAGCCTGAGCGTTTGCGCGCTCCCCTCGCTAGCCTAGGAAAGGGAGGGAGGGGGGCGAGCCCTCAAAGGGAGAGCTTGGGAAAGAGGTGAGGAGGGGCTGCAAGGGCTGGGAGGGGGGAGGGAAGCCGAGGCGGGGAGTAGAGGGAGGAGGAGAAGGGGAGAGAGGGTGGGAAAAGTATTGATGTTTCCCAAGGCTTGGTTTCCAGGGCTGGCGGGGGTTGGGGGCTGCAGTAGGGGGTATAGAGAGAGGGAGGGGTGCACATATGCGGAGGAGAGAGCCGCGAAGGAGCGGAAGCGAGTGTCTCCTCGCGCTTCGTTGGCCGCCGCGCCTTGAAATGAATAGAGAGAGGCGCCATCCCAAGGCCCCCCTGCACCCCCTCCAAAAAAGATGTCCGTTCGGACCAGCGAGCTCCTGGAGAAAGGAGGGAGGAGGTTGGGGTGGGGCATCGATTGAGATGAGTGAAGGGGGGGGGGGGGGCAAGCTTGGAGAGTAGGGGAGGATAGGGTGGGTTGGTGCTATTGATGCAGGCTTTGGGGAGCTGGCTGGCAAAATATGGGAAAGTGGTGGGTGTATGTAGGAGGGGGCAAATACAGCTGCCAGGGCCATCCAGAGAGGCCTTCTGACCTTCCACTCCCTATATACAGCCCCCAAGCTAGTCATAAAGCTGGCAGACCCCGCCTCCTCTCTTGTCTGCATGCCTGTTGCAACGATAGAGGGAAATGTGAGGCTCAGAAAGACTGATTAGAATTTACGATGCAAATATGGCGACCAGATGAAAGTGGAACGAAGCTAATTTTATGAGGATGGAGGGGGATTGATTTGCAAAAAAATTAGAAAGTAGCTTAGTGATGAACTAAGTTTTTGAGCTGTAAGTAAGGAGGGTGGATAGAGTTTGTGACAATAATACGAATACGGATATAAGTAAAAATCCAAAACGCCCAATTTTGCGAGTATGCATTCATGGACATCCCTCCAGGAATTTGCCGCAGAATATTTGCCGCAGAGTTCTTCTGGGGAATTTTTCTGTAGTTTTTGCGCCGGCTATGCCCTACTTCTGGTAGTGGCCGTTGACGACTTCTGGAACTGCCTGCCGTAGCTCCCTATCGGTCGCTACCAAAACTACAAGCCTTCAAAGTTCTCTGCGGCAAAATCCTCTGCGGCAAATTCCTGGGCCCCCATGAATGAGCTCTTTTTGACCTTTTCAGATTCCACTCAAAGAATAGCCTACATCTCATGTCAAAGACTTTTTCGCAAATCTAAACCCATCGTCAACATAAATAGCAGCTCAATGCGAACAAAAAAATGCAGTTTTGTCAAAGTAGCAATAGAGTCAATAATTAATCTATATATTTACTTGTGCGCTTTAATTAATCATTAAAAATTAAATGCAAGTATTGTCAGTTCGATTACAGTAGGATTTGGCAAAAATCAGCCCCTGAACTCAGTTCAGAATCCCTTCAAAACCCATTTCTTCGATCATGTTGATAGCATTTCTCAAATTTCCCTAAGATACCATAATAGACATCATTGAATTAAACTCGCCGATACAAATTAGCATAAAAGCTAAAAGCGAGTTTAGCGAAAACCGCTAAAATGTGCCTTATGGATGGTCCCATATATAAAAGAGAAGAAAGAACCTTTCATGCCGCTGATTTTTCCGCCTACCATCTGTTTCACCATGAAACCCGCCATTTTTCGCTACGCTTCTGCAGTCTGCACCTGGAATATCGCCTTTTCTTTGTTTACCACTGCTTTCTTACAGCTATATCCACACGACATTTTTCAACTTATAACGAACCACATACTAACATACATACATTTTAATGCTGGCTAGTTTTTAAATTACAAATCTGTTTCCTCTCGTGGTATTTCTAAAAAAATTAAAAAATACAAACTTTGAATACTTCAACAAACTCAGTTTAACAATTATTAGTCATTGAAAATGTTCTTCGCACAAGGCAAAGCACAACTCTGATTGATAATATTTAGCACAACTCATTTTTTTCGTCAAAGTAAAAACTTTGCTCCCCCATCTCAGCCAACTAGTTGCTGTGGACAGAAGCTGGGAGGCGTGAGGTCGAAATGGGTAGAGGTGGGAGGGGCGAGAAGGATTCCTTGCAGGGCTAATGAAAGGCCGTGGTGAAGAAAGCAGGCCTGCCGGGCCTAAGGCTCATTACTCTTCCTCCTCCTCCTCCCCATCCTTCACGTGGCGGAAGGGAGCTGGCTCTCATCCTTGCCCTAGTTCACAGGCCACCTATTAGACCCTTTCCACGCCCCCTCATCATTTCCCTCAAACTTGCCAACTTTCATGCTCAAGAGGCGATGTTACTTTGCTCTCAAACATAATCGCATTTTAGCATGAAACCCAAGAATTTTGTAAAAAAAATGCCAAAATTTTAGGTGGCGATTCTTACCTGGTGAAAATTAAAATGAGCTCCCAGTAATGGTCGATTCAGCACCGCGGATGATGATTAGAACCTGGCTCTCGGCATGTTGAGATCTGGAAGTGTGACAATCCTGCTACTCATTCGCTTGCTAAGCAGTGAAAAATCAAGAAAATTAATTTGACTGGCGTCTTTTGACTCGCAGTTCGACAACAGTC
The DNA here is from genome assembly GCA_030248095.1 of Ptycholaimellus sp. GST1_10. Classification (NCBI taxonomy): domain Eukaryota; kingdom Metazoa; phylum Nematoda; class Chromadorea; order Chromadorida; family Chromadoridae; genus Ptycholaimellus; species Ptycholaimellus sp. GST1_10. The sequence goes on along the minus strand of JASANA010001670.1, from coordinate 13,889 downwards.
ACGTAGGCCAAAATTTTTACTCGTCCAAAATGTCCAACAAAAAGCATGCGTACAATCCAGATTGTCATGAAACTATCACAAAGTATAGTGCACAAACTCTGAAAGGCAATCACAGTCTCAGGACAGAACAATTTCACACAGCCTTGAAATGGTTGAAATAAAACTGAATGTTTTGAAGCCAGGCGAAGGCTGTTCTAGGCCTGATGCGCCGCTGTGAGTTTAGAGCGATGGAGTGGATCCAGAATGCCCATCTCCTCCAGCTCAGCGCTGTTCAGCAGAGCCAGCGTTTCCGCGTCCACCTTCAAATATGTCCCATCTTTCACTCTCGCCATCCCAACAGCAATTCAGTTGAATTGGGGATAAAAAATGCTAATGGTTGGGAACTAGGAGTGAGTATAGGAGCCATAGAAATGAAAACACCAACAGAACTGAACACTCACGCCATAAGAGGCGATGAAAAACTAGTTCATTCGTCCCCAAGGCAGAAAAGGGGCCTTTGAAGCAGATGTTTGCAGAAATGCGAGCCCGTGCGCATTGAAGGCGAATCTCTGCTCGCTTAGGCCGACTAGATAAAGGACGGCCTTCTTTCAACGACATCAGCCGGCCTCTACTCCCCCCTACAGGCTCCAGACACGCACTAGGGCTTTGGATTAGGTCAAGGGGAGGCTCTCCATCAAATGCCCTCCTCCCTCCCGCCGCCGCCCCCCTCGCCTAATCCCTGCCAGCTGGCTCATGAGGCATGCCTTCCGCCCTAGGAACTTTCCACCTTGCTCGCCAGGGCACCGCAGATTTCCTCCCTGTCCCACCCCCAATGTCCCGCCCCAAAAAAGCCGCGGCCTGAAATATCGGTCTAGCCTCGGCTCTGAAAGTCTCATTCATCCTCTGCGCCCCAAATGGCATTCCCGGCAGCACTCTGGCCCTGCCAAAACTCTCCTTTCATCCCCACACACACATACACACACCCATCGATCCGGAGGCGCATTGCGGGGCTGTCCTGGACATACTGGAAAGAGAGTGAGCCTTTTGAATGCGGCCCACTAATGGGGGGAGGGTGTGGAAAATTTGGGGAATGATTGGTGGCGGGGTGGAGAGAGGGGGTTGGGAGGGAAATTCAGCCTGGCCACACACACAGGGGGCATAAATAAGGCGGGGCGCGCGCTGGAAAAGCCTTCGTCGCCCTCAAATGGGGCGCTCGGCGGCAAACTCGACCGCAAAAAAACTCGCTCCCGCCCCCTCTCGTATGGCGATGCTTTTCCAGAACCCTCCGACGCCCTTGGCCACAATATAGGCCCCAGCTCGTAAGTGCCTGGTTTTGAGGCCCGCTTTACAAACAAGGTATTCTTGGCTGTCACCAAGATGCGCGGCCTTTGTTCCGAGTAATATTGTCAGGCTACATGAGCGAATTTTACTAATTGCATATTTATTTACTTGCCGATTTTGTCTAAAAACCAGGGAGTCATAATTATTTTTTATTTTGAAAACATCGAAATTCTAAGTTTTGAGGAAAAATTCAAAAATTTTGCAAAACCCCAAGCAAACCTCTCAAACCACCACCTAGGCGGACCTTTATGCAAAATTTCAGCCAATTTCCTTGAAACACCAGGGAGTTATGATTTTTTTTATTTTGAAACATCAAAATTCTAAGTTTTGGAAAAAAGCCAAAATTTTTGCAGAACCCCATTTAAGCTCTCAAGCCACCACCTAGGCGGACCATCGTGCAAAATTTCAGCCAATTTCATTCAAAAACCAGGGAGTTATTATTTTTTTGTTTTGAAACATCAAAATTCTAAGTTTTTCGAAAAAATCTAAAAATTTCGCAAAACCCTTATAAAGCTCTCAAGCCATCATCTAGACGGACCTTCATGCAAAAATTCAGCTAATTTCATTGAAAAACCAGTGATTTACAATTTTTTGTATTTTGAAACATCAAAAATTGAGTTTTGGGTGAAAATCGAAAAATTACGCCAAGCGCCAAAAATGGTCCCGAGGCACCGCCTAGGCGGACCTTCATGCAAAAAATCAGCCAATTTCGTTGAAAAACCGCGGAGTACGGGCATGCCACACACATATATATATATACTAGTCATATTGGTCAGTGGCTGCGCTTCGCGCGGCCACCCTTCGTTCAATTGCATTTCTTTTGTGAGATTAAATTTAAATCCATGATTGAACTTCATACAGTGAAAAAATATATTGAATCAGTCGTTAATCCTTTTCATAGGAATAACAAGCATAAAAACATGATAGAAACCAGTCAAACAAATACAATACAGACATAAGAAAGTCAATTCAAATTTTAAGGTCCCAGTGGAATGTGAAATATTCAAAAACTTCTATCAATTCTGCTTCTATCTTCTATCAAGAGACAATTTGAGGCAAATAACATTGCCTAAATTTTGCTTGTGATTACTTTGTCTTGAAGAATTACTTGAATCATTCCAAAAACCTTGGGCTCCTGGGTAGGCCAGAAATCGAAAAATTGCCATCAGTCAATCCATTTTTTTTCAAATATTTTCTAAAATCTTTTAAAACTAATTGATGAATTTTAAGCAGAACTGTTGTAGCTTTAATTTAAAAAAAAGTCCGACAGAAAATGTTGAAAATTGGAGGAGCTATGAAGTTCCAAAGTCAAAAATTGCCCAAAAATCGCAAAAATGACAATGTTTTCGATTGTTTCATATTTTCAACGTTTTCCGTGCATGGATCCCCCCAATTAATTTTGAATAACTCGTCAAGACCGATTCATAGAGCTATCATATGCCAGTATAAGTAAAGAATTCAGGGAGCACCGAGACCCCTCCCAAAATGGCATCACCCGTATATAATAAGATATCTGGTACCATCGGCAGGCCAAATGTGGGACTCTTTTCTCCAAATTTTGCAATTGCCTCGAGCAAAAAGTCAAGGAAATACATCTACTACTAGTGGAATCTGCTGCTTGGACAGTTGCATTTTGTTTTTGGCGCACAGTTCAGTGTCTCTTTCCATGCGCGCCCAAAAACAAAATGCAGATGACGCAGCAGATTCCACTAGTAGTAGATGTATTTCCTTGACTTTTTGCTCGAGGCAATTGCAAAATTTGGAGAAAAGAGTCCCACATTTGGCCTGCCGATGGTACCAGATATTTCTTCCACTTTTAATATAGTATAAAATGTATAAATACTAATTTTATATTGTTGGTTATATTTTAATTTATATTTTATTCGATATATAAAGAATAATAAATTAAAAACTTGTTCAAAAAATATAGCAAAAAAATATTTAAAATTGAAAAATATACAATGCAAACTTATTGGTAACTTATTTTTTTGCAAAATTTTCTTGACTTATACTTAGGCCAATCGATTTTTGGCAAAAAATAGTTTTATTTTTGGCCTGGCGATGGTACCAGTTGATTTCCCAACTTTAATAAACAAAATAAAAATAAATGCTAGACAATGATTCGAACCTTCCAATTTTGTCCATCTGCCCAATCGCTTACACCACTACACCACTGGTGCATATAGCTACTAAGATTAAATGAAGAGCTAAATACATGAGGCCCAGGGACCCGGGGAAGGGTGGTGGGGGAATAAATGAATACCTACTATCGTCCATTGAATAGATGCGGAGAAGAAGGAGGAGGAGGAGGAGGAGGAGGAGGAGGAGTTCGGACAAATGGTTTTTTGCATTTTTCATAGTAAAACAAATAGTTTTTTGCAAAAGTCAAAAGATAAACTATAGTCAATTCGATGTTGCTCTTTACATTGCAAAAAGAATTAAAGCAATTGATGCTTTCTGTGACGAGCAGCAGCCTTATCAAAATTAAGATCTAGCAATAACCCTCAAAACATACACCTGGGTCGAAAAGAGGGGCTGGGCGCTGACACTCCGCTAAAGCTCCGTTCGCGCCAGCCCAATATATGCGGACAGACGGACACAAAAATGGGGTAACTGCTTAAGCTGGCCTTGGCCGCCCGCCACTTCGGGCAGGGCGCCAGAGCTCCTCTGGCCTCCGGGCACGGGTGCTACGGCCCCTACGCTTCGCCTAGCATGCTTCGCATGCTAGGCTATGCTCCGGGGCCTCCGCACCCATGCCCTCCGGCCTCCGGAGCTCTGGCTGCCCTGCCCTCCGCGGCAGGCGGCCTTCGGCCGCGCAAAAAAGCTAGCTCAATTTAGTTTCAGAACTCGAGAAGGTTACACTGATTTGACTAAAGTTTGGGCCAAAGTTAGAGGAAAAAGGAATATGCACTTTAAAACACAAAAAAAACGAACTCCATAAAAATTAGGAGGGACGTAAGCAGAATGCAAGCTGGGCCATTTTGACGCTCCGCCTTGGGTAAGCAAGAGGGGCTTAAAAGAGGCGTGTGTAATATGGGCTCAAGGAAGCAGGTTGTGGGGTCGGAAAGCAGATCAATACAGAGAGTCTGTGGGCAGGGGCGGTGTTCTAAGCAGGCGCGATGATCCAATTACTCCCCGCACGCCCACCCCAATTACTCTTAGAGCTGGGCCTCTCCTCTGGCACCTCTTCTGACGGCCTTTCCTTCCTGACCTCGTGCTCTTGGAAGAGCGGGAGGTAGCAGGCGAGAGACAGATGCTCCAGCAGTGCTTTCAGCTCGGCCTGTGGAGACTGTTTGGCTTCTGCTGCTGTCGCATTCTTCGAAGTGCTGCAAACCTGGCCAGTTGATGTTTCCCGGTTCTGTGGGATCCTTTTTGTTGCTTCATGAACCAATTTGCATTCTGGAAATTTAGATAGATCAAAACATAATTTATTTCAGTGAAAATAGCCTGTTGTTATGAGAGTAGTGACGAATTCGGTTTTATCGTCTATATCCTCCACTGTATAAGAAAATAGTGAACGGTGCTGCACAGAAAGGTGTGCATACCTCTGGAAAGAAGCTGGCGGCGGAGGCTCTTTCTGCTTTGAGTATGCTGACTCAAACTCCTTCAGCGCATTTTCCTAGAATAAAATTTTCGCATGAATTATCTGCGGCGAGCGGACCTGTTAAGATTTATTGTAAAATAATCTAAATTGTTGCTATTATAAAATTTTAATTAATTTTTCAAAAGCCTTGGTACAGAAAAAATGATTTTGAAATTCTTGACAATAAGAACCGGGAAATGGGCAAGAGATGGGGAAAAATGGGAAGAGGAGGTGGGTGAGGCAGGATTGATGAAAAAGGGCTCCTCTCGGCCTACCCTTCAATTTGTCCGCTGAGTGGGAAAGGCGAAATGGGCCTGCCTCTCAGTCCAATCTGCTTTGGCCTAAATCCAATGTCCCGCTGCTTCCTTCCTTACCAGCTTAGAAGTTTGGAATCTTGCTGAAAAGACTACTGCGAAAGAAATGGTGAAATCCTTAAAACCTTCCAATACAAAAAATCCAAATAATTAACTTCAGTCGTCAAAAATCTTGATTGAAGTAGTAACCATGCGATCGGCGTTTGAAGCTGCTAAGGACCGGCTTCGCACACATCCCACACCCTGCTTTTCCACCTGTATTTTCCAATCCATAGTTATTTCAGATGGCTAGTACCATTTTTTTAAACTAATTTTTCCTCTAGTACCAACAAATTGACACGTCATCCTTTGAATCCAACAAACTACCAATCAAAATTTCGCATACACTCCTTAGAAATTTTTCCTATTATTAACAAATGTGCCTTCTTAGCATCGAAGCGAAGTTTCAGCTTAACCAAATAATCCTCCAAATTGGTCTTAGTTTGACTGCGTAACCGAAGGAAAATATTGCCAATTACCATACAGTCCAGATTCTGTTTGAAAACTTTCAAACTACCTCACTTCAATGCTGTCAAACCTGGCACTGGACGAAAAAGATCAGGGCAAACCTGTGGCCCAGCCAAAAGGAAAGGGTCCAAGGACTGGAAAAGACGCTCTGCAGCCTCGACCACGTCGACAACCTCAGCCTCCTCATCCACCAAGGCCAGTGCCATCTCCACCGGCTCCCGGAACAGCTCCGCTTCCGACTTTACCCCATTCGTGTCTGGCTCCCCTGCACTCCCACACACACACACATATATATATATATATATATATATATATATATATATATATATATATATATAAATACACCTCCATGATGGAAGAGAAAGCCTCACCTAAGTTGGCAGCCAAGCATTGAAGACGTCGGTCGCCGAAGACTCTGGCTTTCAGGCCGACTTTCTTCCAGAGCAGCTGCAAGTCTTTCACTGATATAAGCCCATGTAGGTGGACGAAATGGCCAAAACAGGGATCTTGGCTGCGAAGGGGGACGGTGCTGGACGTGGAGGCGGTCGGCTGGCCTTCCCCGATTGACGCAAACGCGACCCCAGCGCTTTCAGCATCTCACGCCCCGCGTTTGTCTAAAATCAATTACATCTCTCCATACATTCCGTAGAATCAGAAAGGACTAGCAGAACCACTAAGCGATTAATTCTTGCTACATTGAGTGTATATTTACACTTTTTATGAAACATCGTCAAGCTGAGCTGAACGGATGGGTAACAAAAGTTGGGAGCGTTTGTCATTTCAGTTTTCAGATATCAATATAGTAAAACAACACATTTACCTACACACCTGCAGTCAACACTTCTAATACTACAGATTTCAGGGCCAGAAAAAAGAGATCAATGATAGATTGGGGGATGGGTTACCTGGACAGCGATGTCAAATGCAGTGCGCCCCTGCCGATCCTCCACTTCCACGCTGGCTCCTGCCGCCAGCAGCAGATTCACCAGCCCCGGCTTTCTGCACCCAATCGCTTTCTGCACATGCTCTGGGCAGGAATGGATGTGTAACCCAGCCTGAACGGCGTGCATGAGGGCAGTGAAGCCGTCTGCTGCGTTCCGCTCGTTCACCTCCGCCTATCCAACAAACCCCCTTCATCATCGATCACCACCAATTCATCAGTCCCCATCCACTGAGCTTGCGTAGACGCAACAATTCTTTGCAACAATTTACCAAACTGAAGTCCTTGATTAGTAGATTAAAAGAGTTCTAATGTGGCGCTGATTCGCCTGCTGGCGAAACGGCTGATTGCAATGTCAAGTCAAGCCTAGGGTTCGACAGACATAAATGGTGTTTTTGAGGCTCTAGGGCAAGTGAACCTTGGCTGCAAGCAGTGCCTGAACAAGGTCGAAGCGTCCGGCGGCCGCGGCAGCCATCAACGACGTCCTCCCGCCTCCACTCGCCCCACAGCTCCCACGACGCAGCCAGTGTGGCCCAGTTTGCGAACGGGCCCCCCCCCGTTCGCGTTCGCGTTCGCGTTCGCAGCATTTTTAAGGTTCGAACATGCTTTTTGCGAACGGGGTGCGAACGGGGCTGAAACGGGGCCTTGTTCGCACATGTTTGCGAACGGGGTCGCGAACGGGGTCAAACGGGCTCATTTTTGCCTGATGACCAAGGGATGGCGGGGGATGCCTCTCTGATGGAGTATGTACTCTGTGAGCGCCACAGAGGCCTCAGTCCATGCCTCTCAGCGTGTAGTTGGGCGCGTTCTCTGCAATGCACTGTGTGAATTTGTATCTCCTTTGAAGATAAAAATGTCAAAAAAGGCACCCCCCCGTGTCTCCACAGCAACGCCTGGACCAACGCCCAGACGTCCGCCTCCACCTACGCCAAGGAGGCAGGAGATGCGCCGTGAGCGGGAGGAGCAACGCAGCTCTCAGTCCTCTGCCTCTCAGGCTCAGGCCCAGCGCCGATCCCAGTCTCAGCACTCGCAGCGCCGTGTGGTGGACTACGCCTCTGATGACTCCGCGGCCACCTCCTCCAACCACTCGCCTGCCAGCAACATGGATACGCCCTCGCCTCTGCAGCGAACTCAGCGCAGCCAGAGCTCGCTGTCACAGGAAGGTGGAGTCGCGAACGTGCGGCATGGTTCGGATGACGGGGTCGGCGACAGCTGAGAACATCCTCCGCACATTCATCACCTTCGTCGTCAAAGAGCTCAAACTCCCCACCTCCAAGATCGGAATCATCTGCGTGGACAACGCCTCTAACATGGCCGTCACTTTTCTTCCATGTCATCAAATGCATTGTGAACATGCTTGGTGTTTGCAGAAGGCTGTGAGAGAGCTGATGAGGATGGTGTTCACGCTGTTCTCCTCGTCCTCCGTCGCGTCGTCCTTGTTCTTCTCCTCCACCCCGCGCTTGCTGGGCTCCTGGGTGCGGTCGACGTTGCGGGGCCAGGCCTTGAAGAGGGGAGAGCGCTTGTAGGCGGGGTCATTGGCCTTCTCGGGCGTGGGCGTGGGGGAGCGGAAGGAGAGGTCGAGCTTGCGCTGAGCCGCTGTCTTCCGAGCGGGGGCGATGGTCTTCCGCGCAAAGCCTGTCAATACATTTGCAGACACAGGTTGCAAAACAGGAGGGAAGGGATGAGAGGATATACCCAGTTTGCGTTGGCGGCGGAGGGGCGGCGGGGGCGAGTTCTCCTTGGACTTGTCGCCGTCCGTGTTGGCCTGGTCGATGCTGGGGCTGGCCTTGTCTTCCTCCGTGGCGAACTTGCTCTTCTTGGTGACGGGTGGTGTGCCAGTGGGTGGCAGGTGCTTGAGCAGCGAGAAGGGCTCGTCCTTGTCATCGATGCGTTGGCGCTCGTCGTCCTCCTCGCGAAGCATGCGGAGGAGGTTCTCGAGGACCTCCAGGCACTCGTGGGCTACTCCCTCCTCCATCTCCAGGGCTTCCACGAGCAGCTTGCCCTGGATCTTCTGGAGACCCAGCCGCATCTCCGTCGTGCGACCCGCTGGCATCGGCATCCTGGCTCTCCTTGGTCTTCCTTGACTAGGGCTGAAGCTGAAGTAGGCTGAGCTGAGGACGAGGGCTTCTCTGAGGGCGGAGGCGGAGGGTAGAGGGCGACTTTGAGCACGAATGATTTCCTCCAGCCCAGGGCCCAGGGCATTGCCTCATCTACCATACGTAGTGCATGCCCTGGAGACGCCCCGCAACGCGCCTGTTCAAAATATGCCATTTCCAGGCGTTTTTAGGCAAAAATATGAATAATTAGGGCATGTTCGCAAAAAATACCCATGTTTGACCATGTTAGGTTCGAACATGCCCCGTTTGAGGATTTTAAGGTTCGCATTTGCGAACCTGCTTTGCGAACGAGCCCCCCGTTCGGGTTCGCACGTTTTGACCCATGTTGGGCCACACTGGACGCAGCAGGGCCTTGGCCGCCTCCCATTCCCCTGTGCGCAGTACAAGCTCTCTCGGAGGCTATGAGCCAGGTGAATGGACCAGCATCGATGAGCTGGAGGAGGCTGCGGCGATCGCGGGGGCTGTCGAGGGAGGATGGGGCTATGCGTCTTCGTCTTGGCCTGGCCTGGGAGGAGGAGGGGGCGGCCTGGCGAAGGACGGCTTTCAGCTCCGGACTGGCGGCTAGATCCACGGCTAATTGACCATTGCTGTTGCTGCATTTGGTCACGATGATTAGTTTCTAAGAGCATCATGGGCTTCGCTTTTCGAAAAGCGTCATGATTTGACGTCGCTGGCAATCTTTGTCTCAACGCAGTATAACCAATTTCAATTTCTTCTTTCAATCCAGTGCACCTTGTCTGTGCATCTGTTTGATTGCTCACTCTGTGGGGGATAAAGAAGAAAGAAAAAGCAAGAACCGGAGGCCAGGATCGGCGTGGTGCTGGAGGAGGAGTTGAAGAAGGGGAGCGTTGCCGGTGAGGGCGGCGGCCATGAGAGCAGTCACTCCAGATGTGGAACTGGACCAGTTCACGCTGGCGCCCCTACAACTGCTCCATTCTATTCTTCTTTGTTTTTCTTCCGTAAGAAACGGGAACAAAACAGAACAGCATGTAAGGTGCTATTGGGCGGAATCCTTTGCGCTTATCTCCTATAGACAAGCCATTACACATCGAGCGATTTTAGATGAAGGAGGCTAAGCATAAGTAGAAAATTAATTCTGCTGCATTTGGTTGTTTGAATAGAAAGTGTGGACTAACGATTGTAGAAGCTCTTGGACAATGTCAGAATGTCCGGCAAGAGTTGCTGCGATGAGGGGGCTGGAGAGCGGTGCCTGGGTCTGCTCTTTGACAGACACTGTGGGGCCCCAGCCTTCTGCCACTTCGCCCTGCATTATCTGTCTTTCATTTCAAACTTTTTAGATAATTTTCAACATCTGCCTTCGCAATTTTTATTAAAATGGTAGAAATAATCGTTTCGCGAAACCAACAAATTTAGAGCTGACCAATTCTACAACAAACAGTTGTTTTTTTGCCAAAAGAATGTTTGCTGGATGAAAGAAATTTAAACCAGATCCACAGGCTCCAGCTCCAGCCCGGCATCGATGAGCCAACGCAGAAGGGCCAGATGATTTCTCGCCGCCGCCAGCGTCAGCAGACATGCACCCAAGCCGCTCAAACCAACTCCTCCCCTCATGTTTCAGCCTCAGTCGGCCAACATTTGGTGCATCGATAACTGATGATTTTCATAAACTGAATTACACATTCAATATTTAGCATTTCAGTGTGCATTTAGCATTTTATTGTCGGGGCAGAAGGAGGATGGGCTAACGTTCGATGGTGCAGTGCAGCGCCAGCCTCAGCCAGGGCCTGCAGCGCAGCTAGGTGGCCGTAATAAGCTGCTTGACTGGCTGCAGTCCAGCCCTCAATTGGCCAACTACTCCAAAACTCCGTTTCCATCTCCTTTCAGCAGCCAACCTGATCGCTGACGGCGGCCACGTTGGCACCCGCCTCCAGCAGCCAGCCTAGCACGCCCATTTCGCCTGCCCCTGCTGCTGCCTGTCGTCATTTCTTATTCACAATTACGGCTGTAGAACTCTGTCCTCTGGTCAAGAAATAGAGACTATGTTAGCTGATTCATGGATAGGACCCATTTTATCTCTAATCAAGCATGACTTAATTTTTTCTGACAGGATCAGGTGAAGAAGGACATGAAGCGGAGTGCAGCCTTCAGAGTTGGCGGCGTCCACGGAGAGTTCGTGCTCGGAGAGGAGCTGCTGAACAAGCTGCAGGTCGCCAGAGGCCGCTGCCGACAGCAGCTCTGCCACAGCCTCTTCACCCATCCCTCTTTCCAACCTTTTCTCTTTCAACTCCAGCCATTCATTGAGGGCAGATAAAACGGCTGATCGTTTGCGAAGTACTCATTGGATGGACTGCTTCAGAGCATTTACTCGCAAGAATTGTTTTACAAACAACCCGAGTGCAAAGAAAGGGCACATTACTATATGTCAGAAAATGAAATAAGACAACAAAGGGCAAGGAGGCAATCGAAATGGAAAGAATGAGCGGTAGGGAAATGTAGGAAAGGCTAGGCTTCATCGTCCAGACTCAAGGCGGCCAGGCGGTGCTCCGGAATATCCATCAAGGCGCCCAGCTCTGATTTTGCTTTGCCTCAATCCTTGACACTCTTCACCGCCTTTAAACAATGTCACTAAATCAATTTCATCTTCTGAGGTCTATGTTGACGCAGGAGCTAAAAGCAGCCCAGCTCACCGGAGTAGGGCTGGAGAATGCGCTGAAGGAGTGCGGAGACTTTGTCTAGCCAATCGGCGGGGTTGGCAGTGCGGGCCTCCGCCTCCATGCCCTTCCTGCAACTCTCTGCTCCTTCCACCTTCATTCCAGCAAGGAGGCCGCACCGAATGGCGAGCAGCAGCTGGCCCCGGAGTTTCCGCAAGGCGAGGGCCTTGTCCCGAGTTTTTTGGTCCTTCTGCTCGGCACGGCGCAGTCGCTGCTCCACCTTCACCAGCTTCTTCGTCCACTTCGTCACCTGCAAAGCTGTTCACAACTACTGCTACGGTCAGATTCGAACCAGTACCCATCTCCTTAGGTTGTTAGGGGTTTGATGGAACTAATTTCACGCAACACCTAATCCAAGAAAGCTACAATTTCCACCAGTTGGCTTTAGTCAGATGAGAATCAGATTCTGAATATGGTGCTGTGAATGTTGCCTAGTGCTGGTGTATGTTGGCGTTACCGGCCGTTAGGACGCGTCCTCAATCAATCTAGGCTAACATCAATTGAAACATTCTCCAAATTTACCTCTCACTGTTTAGTGTACAAAAGCTAACCTTGTTAGCGTTTCGAATTCGATCGTTTTTGTCGTTCTTCTTACTCCGCATTACATCTCTTATCTCCAGCCGCCTATTGCAATAGGAAAGGTGAGGTAGAGGTTGCAAATGAATGAGTTGGCCCAACTTTTTTCTGGCACTCAAACCCGGTGGCTTGGCCTTGAAGGATGCCTTCAGCTCTTTCCTGCAATACCAATCGACTGGCAGGTGTTTCGAAGCATTTTGGCTTCAATGAACCAACGAATCAACCGGAATTTCAAGCGAAAGTAAAGCTCTTTATTAAATCATTAAATATTAAATGTGCCGAAAAATATTGAATCAAAAACAATAAGAAAAATAATGGAACCACTGAGTTTTTACGGCATTGGCATATTAATTCGAATAGAAAACACGATATTGACAAATCTGAATTATCTGGCCTAATTCCCCATGCGCAAGGGGGTCTTCTGGTGGGCTGGACCAGTCCTAGCGTTAGCCAATCCGCCAATTCCTGATCCTGAAGGACGAAGGTCGGTTCGTAGTCTCCTATGAGGTTGGTGGTCCTCAGTGGGGGAGTGCAAAGGGGGCTGGGTCTCCCACCTCTATGGCTAGGCAGGTACTAGGTCCCTTCCCTATTTCCGAAATGGTGGACACTGGCCAGTAAGGTAAGGTTAGGCCTTTCTCCTGTGTGCCTAATCGACATCCGCCCGGAAGTAGGGTGATGGGCGGAAGCTGTTGGAGGAGGGAATAGCCTATTCTCATTCCTATCCTCTGCATCGTGTCGGGCACAACCTGGGCGAACCCTTGGATCAGGTGAGGTCCTACGGTTACTTGGAGGAGCACCTGACTTCCCTCCCTTTCGGTGGGGCCTGTTCCCAGATAGCCCAGGGCTCTAGCAGCCGTCTGGTTTATGCTTGTGGCGTGTCCCGATATTTCTAACCCAGCGTGTAACAGTGCGTTTGGCTTTATCTGTTGTCCCGCCCTAATGATCCTGGCCTCTACGGCGATTATGGGTATCGGATGTATGTTACGAATGCAGTAGGCTGACTGATTTTTGGCGGGTTGAGGTGGCGCCGCGGGCGTGGCGGGTCGTGGCGGCCGCTCCACCTGAGGTAGCTCGGTCGGCGGTTCTTCACTCGTTGCCGGTGCATCCGTCATCACGTCCTGCAGGACTTCTTCCACTTCCCTGGTGAGTTCTTCCGCCGTTCTCTTCCGTTTCTTGGGGGGCTGGGATCGTTTATCTCGCGCTTCCCGCTCCGCCCGCTCGATCAGGGCCCTCTGCCTGGCCTGGTAGGGAGGGATTAGGTTGAGGGATAGCCTGCTATCCTTTATTCGTAGTTTCTTCGTCTGGAAATTAATCGAAAAGGAGCCTAATTTCTTCATGTAATCTGTCCCCAGGATGAGCTGATAGGGGCAATACCCATCCGGCACCACCGCGATGGGCATTTGGACCGGTTTGTTGCCCAGGATGATCTGCAGTGTCAGCATCCCCGATAGGGGGGTCTTCCCGGCCAGCGTCTGGATGTGGCCTTCCTTGGCGTCCCAGGTCCCACTGCCCCCAGAGTCGGGCCGCCATGTACTCAGGCATGAGGGTTATCGTGGAGAACGTGTCCACGCCGCCAGTAAGCTCTCGGTGCCCAGTAGCGTTCGGATGAATGGGGGTGGTGTATCTGGTGTTTCTTCGAAGGTGATGTGGTTGTTCACTATCCCTGGGTAAATGGGGCTGGCCGTGATGATTGATGCCCTGGGCTGGAGGTCGAAGGTGGTAGGGACGGTTTGGTTTTGCCGTCGGGGGTCACAGCACTGTCCGTGCCACTTTTCGGAGCCCCTTCAGCCGCCCTGAGAAAGGTGCTGTGCATTATTTTCGCCACTGGTTTCGTGTTGGCCCTGGATCGGCTTGCCACTG
>JASANA010001669.1:0-10827 GCA_030248095.1 Ptycholaimellus sp. GST1_10 | reverse complement strand
GGTTCAGTTCATATTGCTGCGAATGGCATTGCTTATCCAAGTTAGCAGTGAGCTATAGCGCTAGGAACTTCAAATTTGGAGCAAATTCTAAATTTTGAGCAAACCTGATTGCATTAGAAAAATCAGAACTAGAACATCTAGCACATTTGAATCATCTAGCACATTTGAATCATCTAGCACATTTGAATCATCTGGCACAATCAAAGCAGTCTTGTCAAATGTGGCTCTAAACAAGTATAATGGCGCAAAGCGCAATAGGTGACTGCAAAGCAAACTTGCTGAAATTAATGTTTACTGTATGAAAGATTCTGTCACTCAAAAGGGGTATTTTTGTAGTTTTTCAACCAATTCAAAAATTAAGCACATATTTGGAATAGCTATTTATGAATTGTTATTTTTGAAATAATTGTAACAAAACTTTTTACATGTTTAAAAACGAACTTCAGATTTGCCAGATTTGGAAAGCAAAACAGTATCTTTGAAGAAACAAAAATATAGCCAATTTGGTTGAGAATTCGCTGGTACGTGGTCATTTTTGATAGGTATAATTATATGGAAAATTTGTGCATGACAAGTATTGATGACAGAGCGAGCCCTTCAAATTTAAATTTAAATTGTGTGTCGGAAGCTGTGACTAGTTTAATCAGTAGAAAGTGGTACAATGTGTGCATGGTGCTTTTTGAATTTTGCAAATCGGCCTAGTAGTTGTTGAGATCTCTGCAAATCTGACAATTTAAAATTGTTGTGCATAAAATTGTGTGATTTGTGATCGTGTGATTTGGCCACAATGTGCAGCAATGTGTGAGTGCAGTGAGAACTGTTAAGCCTCATGGCCGATATTGGAAATCATCTATTGGAAACATACATCTACTGGATATACATCTATTGGAAATATACATCTATTGGAAATCCGATATGACCTGGGGCCGGATCCAAAACGTCAGACATCAGACATGTACTGTTGAGGGAACGTTGCAGTTTGGTATATGGTAGGCAGTCGTGCCATTCTCACCCCCTATGCCACCTCCCTCGTCATCCATTCCAAGTGCCCACCCTCCCTCCTTCTCTCCTCCTGCAATACTTGACACACACTTCTGCTTGAGTAAAAGGGAGAAAGAAAACTAACCATCGATGCGCAACAGAGCTGAGGATGAGTAGAGACCTCTCCATCCATTAGCTTGTGGAGTTGTCAACCAGGGAGTTCACCTTCGTCGGCGGCCAGAGCACCTTCAAGGACATCTTCAGCTTCCTTCTCTGGACCCCCAGCCGCACAGGTCTCCCACTCTTTCATCAGCATCTCTCACCCTCTCCCAGCGCTCACCTCTGCCGAGCCCAAGCTTCGTCTCCTCTTCATCGCCCTCTTCTATCCACTCACCTTCCCAACAGCCCTCTCTAGGGCTAGAGTCAGAATCAGAACAAGGTCGAGAATATGAGCTCTGAGCAGCCCGGCGCCTCTGCCGTGGGCCTGGCCTACCTCTCCCACTTCGCCCTCGTCTCCCAGCGCCACCCCATCGAGTGCAGTCATGACTGCAACGCCGAGCATCACCTCTCCTACCGGCTCAAGTGCTTCCGGTGCCAGGACATCTACTGTCTTGTCAGCCTCTCCAACGCCTTCTCGCCCTCAGGAGCCACCTCCAAGACCGCCTTCCGAGCCCTGGAGGCTTGCCACAACATCTCCCAGACCATCGCCCCCAAGGAGTGGACAGAGAGCACCAAGCCCTTCCTTTTCCTCTGCCCACCATGCGAGCTGGGCATGGGACGCTCCCCTTGCCCTCTCCTCCTCCAGCTCAAGGACCAGGGACTACTCAAGCACACCTCCTACCACGAGTACTCCTACATTGGTCCCACTCGCTTCGAGGAGCACACATGTCTTCCCTTCCAGCGATCCAGTCTAGAGCCTCGTGAAGAGCACCTCTGGGTGGAGATGATGGGAGAATGAGAGCTCGTTCCTGACTCCTCCTCTTTTCCTCACCTTCCTCCACGCGTCGGCGGCATTCCCGAGTCCGAGTTCCTCCAGCAGATGGCTGCCGCAGGACATCTGGACAATGCAGAGCCGGTGGTAGGAGAGGAGGACACTGAGGAGGAGGCCAGCGGACAGGAGGACAACCTGGAGGAGGGTAACCTGGAGCTGGACAATGACCTGGAGCTGGAGGAGGATGCAGCCACCGTCCGCAGTGCTCGGCATCAGCAAGAAGCTGACGCTGCAAAGGAAGCCCTCCAGACTCAAGCTACGGTCTCCCAGCAGCACCTCACAGAGCTCCAGGCTTCCCTGGACTCTGTCGCCACCGAGCGCCTCAGCGCCCAGAAGGCCCTGCAGGAGGCCAAGCGAGTACAGCAAGAGCAGACGGCTCTCCTTCTCCAAGAGCAAGTTCTCCGTCAGCAAGCCGAGTCCACCTCCCAGTCGATGGAGGCGGCTCACTGTGGAGGGCATGAAGAAGGAGATGCAGCAGCATCTCAAGGCCATCCATGACGAAGGAGCTCAGGTCCAACGCCAGTTCCAGGAAGCCAAGCCCTGCCTCCGTTGGGACCTCCAGCTCCTCCAGGAGTCCAATGACACCCTCTCCTCTACTCTCGTCCAGAAGAGTACCGAGGCTGGACAGGCACAGACTTGGAACATGGCCCTGCAGAAGGAGGTGGAGCGGAAGAAGGAGCAAGTCAAGCATGTGGAGGCGGAGCGAGCCGCCATTATTCACTCCTCTCAGTCCCTATGCCCTTGTTGGGCCACCGCTTCCCTGCCTCCCAACACTCATCCCAATCCGCCCATCTTCCTCGGAGCCTCCACCGGTCTCACCCCTGCATCCTCCTCAACTACCGCAACTACTGTCTCAGCTTCTCTCTTTGCCTCGTCCTTGATGGGTTTTGCGGCAGGTACAGGCATGGGACCTATGGCTACTATGGCTCCGGCCCCAGTGGTGACAAGTACAGGCATACTGTCAATGGCATTTGCAACGTCTGTGGCCACGGCTTTCACCTCTGCCTCCAACACTCAGCCCACCTCTGCTGGGCAGCCCACCTCCATTGGGCAGGCCACCTCTGCTGGCCATCCCGCCTCTGTCGGGAACCCCACCCCATGAACATGGACTACGCCCCGAGGAGCTCCGCACCCTCATTGACAGCTTCTATGCGGACAATGGCGTCTTCCCTTTCACCAACCCCAAGGAGGCCAAGCGCATCATTGCCAGCCTCATCGCCCTCTTTGCTTCTGCCAAGCTCCACCTGCACCAGTTCTCTTCGGACATGCTGGAGGTGCTGGAGGCAGTGCCAGAGCCTGACCTACAGACGAAACAGGTCATCTGCAACCTGGGCGTGGAGTGGGACGTCAGCAACGACCTTGTCAGCCCGCTCAAGCCCATCTTCGACAACCTCACCGGCCCCTTCACCAAGCAGGCTTTCCTCTCCACCATCTCTCGCTTCTACGACCCCTACGGTCTCCTTGCCCCTTTCCTACTCCAGGCTCGCCTCCTGTTCCAAGCTGGAGTGCCTTCGGAGCTGGGGTGGGAAGAGAGGGTGGGGAAGGGGGTGAAAGAGGGCTGGCGACGTCTGGAGCAGGAGCTGGGCCAGCTGGATAACGTGAAGCTGTTGCGCAAGCTCATCTCTGACCCCGACCAGCCGGCCGCCCTCATCATATTCAGCAACGGCGGCGGGGGAGCCTACGGATTCGTCGCCTACGTGGTCCAGGCAGGACAGCCCATCTTCCTGGCCACCAAGTCCAAGCTTGCCCCCTCCTCCCGCAAGAGTCTGCTCATCACCATCCCATGCATTGAGATGTGGGCAGCCGTGATTGCTACTTGCTTCCTTCGCTTTGCCATGCACCAACTCAGCCCCTTCATCCGGTTCAACAACCTCATCCGCTACATCGACTCCCAGGTCGTCCTCTACTGGCTACAGCGCCCAGTGGGCCTGTGTCGATACAAGGCATGGCGAGCGATGGAGGTGGAGGAGCTGACGCAGGGCTTCAATGGTTATGAGTGCCACTTTGTTCCCACTGAGGACAACGCCACTGACAACGCCGCCAACAACGCCGCCTCACCAAGCCCAAGGCCCTCTCTTCCCTACTCCAGTCCAACTACTTCTTGGACCCCGCCTTCCTTCACTCCAGAAGAGGAGGAAAGCCGGTTTGGGGAGAAGAAGAAGAAGCTGGCAGCTACGGCAATGGGAGCGACGGGGACAGGGAGAGAGCAGGACTGGAGTGCCCACGAGCAGATCCTCAACTCCTCCAACAACCTCGACTAGGTCCTCAGCACATACGCTCTGTTTCTACGCATTCAGCGCCAACAGAAGAGAGCGAGAGGAGAAGGAGTGTCCTATGCGGAGAAGATGGAGGCCCTGCTCATGCTCACCCAAGAGACTCAGCTGCGCTACTATTCCACCCTCTACTCCGACCATCAGCAGAAGGGTTTCTCCAAGGAGAAGGTGTGCAAGTGTGCTGTCTGATGATGGCGTGCTGCGAGTTGGGACACGGATGGTGGAAGAGTCTCCGGCCCTCCTGCCCGGCTCCTCCTGCCTGGCCCTCCTTCTTGCCCTCCAAGCCCATCACCAGCTACTCTACGCAGTCCCTGCTTAAGTGCTGGCCCAAGTTCGTCTCCGACACTGGTCTATGCAGGGACTACCCGGAGTGAAGAGAGTGCTGCGAGGCTGCGGCATCTGCGTCCAAGCTGCTCGACGCCATCTTCATTGGCCTCCACCCGGACTTCTTCCCCGCCAACGCCTTCAGCCTCACCTGCCCCCCTCCATCATCTCCCCCTTTCCCAGCTCACCTATGCTCTCCCTTTTGAGACATAGCATGGCATTATGTAGCTTTAGGCTTTCTTCTGTTTCAGCTCCATTTTTTTTGTTGTGGCTTGGAGTGTGATTCATTTTCTTCTATTTGTTGGGCGAAAAGAAGGCCCCGAGAAATCTGTTGAGGGAACGTTGCAGTTTGGTATATGGTAGGCGGTCGTGCCATTCTCACCCCCTACGCCACCTCCCTTGTCATCCATTCCAAGTGCCCGCCCTCCCTCCTTCTCTCCTCCTGCAATTATCACCTCTCTCCTCCTCGACACACACTTATGCTTGAGTAAACGGGAGAAAGAAAACTAACCATCGATGCGCAACAGAGCTGAGGAGGAGTAGAGACCTCTCCATCCATCATGTACAAGAGATAGGAGCGTCAGAGATCGTCAGACATTGGCCAATGTCCGCTGATCCAAAACGTTAGACAAGTTGTCAGACATTGTCTAATCATGTCTGACGGACACAATGTCCAATCATGTCCAATGTATGCTGATCCAAAACGTTAGACACAGTGTCTAACAGTGTCTGACGGATGTATGACAGCGCCTGACGGTTGTCTAGTCCCATGTCTAGTGATCAAAAACGTCAGACATGACACCATACATGAGACACAGTTAGACATTTCTCCTACGGGGGGGTTCGTTTCATCCGTACACCTGAATTTGAATATTTCTTTCTGCAGCCAACTAAAAGCTAGCGAGCTAAAATTTTAACACAAAGTACCTTTAACCTTGATTAGTATGTGTAAAAGTAGAGCATTTTTTATTGAGCACAACTTGAGAAATAGTCATTTTAGTACAGGCACTCAAAAATCAAAATGCCTACTCGCGAAAAGAAAACTTTGACTAAGTTTCCAGCATCATTTCTCAGGCCCACTGAAAGCTTTTGAACTAGACATTTAACACAAATAAGGTCTAGGGGTCATTAACTTATGCATACATTTTTGGCACTCTAGGTATTTTATTTGGTGAGCAATAGCTCTTGAAGTAAAATGACATTTCCCCCTTTCCTATGATTAAGGACCAGCTCTGTCCCCTGATTTTATGAAACAAAGGAAATTAGGAAATTGGTCATTTTAATTCAAGACCAATTTCTCGCTATAAAAAACACCTAGAGCGCCAAAAAATTTCTGCACAAGTTAATGACCCCTAGACCTAATTTATGTAAAATTTCTAGATGAAAAGCGTTTGGTGGGCCCGCGAATTGATGCTGGAAACTGCTGGGACAAATGAGTACAGTACTATTTTGCTTTATTTATACATTATTTCGTATTTGCTTCGTTTAATGAAACTGCTGTTCGTTTTTCTTCAGCATGAAAAGAATAAAAGCATGAAGGAATGAAGACAAGGAAGGATATACGAAACAAGTATATGGCGCAAAGCGCAATAGGTGACCGCGGAGCTTACAATATGAATGCATGAAATTTCGCTGCTCCAAAGGGCAAGTCTATGGTTTCTCACCCATTTTCAAAAGTAAGCACAGATTTGGAATTGCTATATATGACTTGTGAACAAAAAACTCAAGTCTTCTGTTCAATTCTGAGCCATTCAGCTGTTACTGATTATTGATGACATTGCCATGCATGAAAGTTTGTCACTCAAGAGGGTAAGTCTGTGGTTTCTCAACCGTTTTCAAAAGTAGGCACAGATTTGGAATCGCTATATATGACTTGTGAACAAAAAAACTCAAGTCCTCTGTGCAATTCTGAGCCGTTCAGCTGTTACTGATTATTGATGTCATTGCTGTGCGTGAAAGTTTGTCACTCAAGAGGGTAAATCTGTGGTTTCTCAACCATTTTCAAAAGTAAGCACAGATTTGGAATCGCTCTATATGACTTGTGAACAAAAAAAAACTCAAGTCGTCTGTGCAATTCTTAGCCGTTCAGCTGTTACTGATTATTGATGACATTGCCGTGCATGAAAGTTGGTCACTCAAGAGGGTAAGTCTGTGGTTTCTCAACCATTTTTGAAAGTAAGCACATATTTCGAATCGCTATATATGACTTGTGAACAAAAAAACTCAAGTCCTCTGTTCAATTTTTAGCCTTTCAGATGTTACTGATTATTGATGACATTGCCGTGCGTGAAAGTTTGTCACTCAAGAAAGTAAGTCTGTGGTTTCTCAACTATTTTCAAAAGTAAGCACAGCTTTGGAATTGCTATATACGACTTGTGAATGAAAAAAAACCTAAGTCTTCTGTGCAATTCTCAAGATTACAGAAGCTACAGCGCAAAAACTGTATATTGCAATTTTCAATCCTCCCTACCCACAAAAGTAATGTTTTAAGTTTTCAAAATCCGGTTCCCCTTTGCCGGATCTTCCTAAAATATTATTAGCTTTCAGGAAAAAAAAAGTTTGTCCAAATCCGTTGAGAATTCGCCCGTTCCCAGCATTTCCAGATATACATATATATATACATATACGCATGAGGACAAAAGTTGACTAACCTCTATAGACCGCGGAGCGGCCCTTCGGGTCGCTCCGCGGTCAAAAATCTGAGTCCCCGAAAAAAACTAAAAAAACCGGCTCAATTCTGGAAGTAGGCTCCCGTTGCAGAGTCCAGGCCCACCTCCTCTGCAGTCGGTGCTGTCAGGCACTCCACCAGAGGACCTAACTGCTCCCAGCTCGCATTCTTCTGGTCCCGAATTGAGCCTTGGAAAGCAAAGGCTAGAGCATAGCCTGAAACTAGCTTTTTCGATTAATTCACTTCATGCATTAATAATGATAATTAAAATTAAAAGGCATTGGTATAAAGGATTTACATTTGAAACAAATCAAATTGTATTTGTACATATGTCCAATGAAAAACCCGCACCTTAGTTCAGATCATCTAGCAAAATTCATGTGGCCCATAGACAAGAAATAATCTTGCCAACGTTCAGTTCTATTCGCTTGCCATTTTACAGCAAAAAACCGCATGCAAAAAGCTTATCCACAGCAAGAACATCGTTGTAACGTAAATGCACTTTAAAAAGTTAAATAATTAATGCATTGGCACCTCGATTTTACTACATTGACTGTTAACCATCTATTTAATTGTCTATGACCAAACGCATCATCAACCAAAAGCACCCTCAACCTTAGAGTTCCATGACATAAAAATGCTAATATTCATTTTGAAGTAGCTTGACAGGCTTCATTGACAATTTTTTGAAGTGACCCATATACCATTTGTCATGATATGTTATACATGCACCAGGACCATGCGTCCATGCACCAGGAAACACTCACTTTGATCAGCTATAAATTGACTTCTTGTGGGTCTTAGAATGTCCTTCAAATGCGAGAATAAAAATGTAACCTTATTTATATTAATTCCACCAAAAACTGTAGAGAAAAACTAAATTATAGGTTCACTGCATACTTTAGAAACTTGTGAACAAAAAATGAAGGTGTCAACAGACTAATAGAACAGCTAGGAATCACTGAGTCGCCCAGCAGCCAGCAGCAGGCGCATCTCTGCCTTTTCAACACAAGAAAATCTATAGTATCCAACAGTTGCACCACATTGCTCCTGTGATGAATAGGGTGTGCTGCGTCTGATGCTGGATGCTGGGCAACTCAGTGCTCCCTAGCAGTTCTATAAATTTTTTGATACCTCCATTTGCTGGTACTAAGTTTCTAAATTATGCCATGATCCAATTTCTTGATTTTTATCGTCATTTGGTAAACAAATTAAACAAAGTCCAAAATATATGCTCTCATTGAAAAAAAATTCTTAGAGGCATTAAAAATCATTTAACACCTGAATGATACAAAATAAATGGTTCCTGGTGATTGGATAACCCTGTATTTTTTCCATACAGAATGGCATTGCTTATCCAAGTTAGCAGGGGGCTATAGCGCTAGGAACTCCAAATTTGGAGCAAATTCTAAATTTTGAGCAAACCTGATTGCATTAGAAAAATCAGAACTAGAACATCTAGCACATTTGAATCATCTAGCACATTTGAATCATCTAGCACATTTGAATCATCTAGCACATTTGAATCATCTGGCACAATCAAAGCAGTCTTGTCAAATGTGGCTCTAAACAATTATAATGGCGCAAAGCGCAATGGGTGACTGCAAATCAAACTTGCTGAAATTAATGTTTACTGTATGAAAGATTCTGTCACTCAAAATGGCTATTCTGTAGTTTTTCAACCAATTCAAAAATTAAGTACATATTTGGAATAGCTATTTATGAATTGTTATTTTTGAAATAATTGTAACAAAACTTTTTACATATGTTTAAAAACGAACTTCAGATTTGCCAGATTTGGAAAGCAAAACAGTATCCTTGAAGTAACAAAAATATAGCCAATTTGGTTGAGAATTCGCTGGTACGTGGTCATTTTTGATAGGTATATTTATATGGAAAATTTGTGCATGACAAGTATTGATGACAGAGCGAGCCCTTCAAAAACTTCGATTATTCTAATATGATCGATTCAAATTGATTTACGTTTATGTTGATATATGTTATTTTATCATTTTAAATAATGTCATATTTCTCTTGTTTTAAATGGTTTTTCTTAACCATTTGGTGGCGGGGCAGACCAGCTGCCCAGAAACATCCACCAATAGATTCTCACTTGCCAAGAAGGGCGGAAGCAAGCTCTGCCTGTGGCCTTCTATTACGATCCTTGCATACTCATGAAAAACGTTCTCCCAAGGTCAGCATGCAAACTAAATGTAATGGGTCTAGGCTTCGCTCTCTCCTAACACGCGGTAATATTTGGCCACAATGAAAAACCTAGTGCTAGCTTCCATTCTCACTTTTAAGTTTGAAAAAGCATGGTCCAAGAAAACCTGTTCCGCGGCATGAACAATTATTATCCACGGTATCATAAAAAGCTTTTACTTTTTCGCCAACTGTTACTAGCTTCTAACTGTTCCGCGAAATCCTCCCAGGTTCTGTTCTAGCTAACGAAGTGTTTGTAGGTGTCAGAAAAAGTTCTATATTATTGGTTGTGACAGATGCTGCTACTTTATTCCTGCTGTTCATCTGACTAACAGCACAAGAGCTGACCTAACTACCAAGATCTTTTTAGGCCGCCTTTTTAAAATAGAAATCGTATTTTACTGATGAAGAAGATAAAACTTCGAAACGTTTAAAATGTGTGTGATCATTTCACTACTCTGCTTAAGCTTTGGAAAGAATTAACATATTATATCTCAGCACTGGAACAAATTTAGCTTGTTAAATAATCTGGCTGCACTTGAGAAAATTGTTCAGCATGCTTCGCGCTCATGTAAGAAAATTTTGTTCTGAAATGTTGCCCCCCCCGAACCGAAATTCTTGCTCCTCTCCTGCATTCAGTATTGCAACATTACCCTACACGGAGAAAAAAAATCATTTTCCAAGGGAATTTACTATACAAAAATTGACCTCTCTTCCCCCAAAAAATCAAAATGCCCTGAGTTAAAAGTCCAACGAAAAGCTTAATTCTTTGGGTCTGTGGATTTTGTCATCCTTGTAGTACTTGTATTTCTTTGTCTTTTGAGTTTTTGACATTTTGGTTTTTAGTTTCAGCAAGTACCCAAGGCGTTTGTTCCCTCAGCATGGAATATCCACCTCTCCTTTCCTTAGGCACTTAGTCCGAATCACACCAAGTCCCTTTGCGCCACCTGCAAAACTAGCCAACCAAGTGTTAGCTACACCCAGAGCAATAACGGATGACGCTACGATTTTCACTTTCCTTTCATGGAATGGCAAACTATGAACAATTTGACGAATCCGTTTGCACGTACTAATATATATTCTTTCACTAAATCCATTCCACTTCTTCTTTTCCAGCAGTTGAGGTTCCTTCCTTCTTGCTTGTAAACAAAATGACCTTTAACTGTATCAACTAACTTTAAATGTAGGTAATGCATATCAAGAAATACGTATTAGACAGATTCGGATATTAGATTGATAGGAAAAATGTTAGCAATTCCACGAAATGGCAACATAAGACCAATAGGGTAGCATCATTTCATTATAGGCAATGCACAAAATGAATAAAAGTCAGTTATTCTAAACGCGAAAGATAGATCACAGAAAATCGGAAAAATAATTTATTTATT